>JAODAL010003959.1:105000-164546 GCA_025379985.1 Phyllomedusa bahiana
GTGGAGTGTCATGGTTTGGGGCTGCATGAGTGCTGCCAGTTGTGGGGAGCAACAGTTCATTGAGGGAACCATGAATGTTAACATACTGAAGCAGAGCATAATCCCCTCCCTTCGGGGCTGCAGTGCAGTATTTCAACATGATAACTCCAAACACACCTCCAATAAGACCACTGCCTTGCTAAAGAAAACGAGGGTAAAGGTGTTGGACTGGCCAAGCATGTCTCCAGACCTAAATCCTGTTGAGCATCTGTGGGACATCCTCAATGGAAGGTGGAGGAGCGCAAAGTCTCTAACATCCACCAGCTCCTTGACGTCGTCGTGGAAGAGGATTCCAGTGGCTGCAATCTGTGAGGCTCTAGTGAACTCCATGCCCAAGAGAGTTAACGGAGTGCTGGAAAATAATGGTGACCACACAATAATGACACTTTGGCTGCAATTTGTCCATTTTCCTTAAGGCCTCGTTCACACGGCTTATTCTGCCGCGTATTGGCGCCGTACTGCGTGCCGGATTTGCGCTTCAGTACGGAGCCAATCCGCGGCAGCAATTACGGTAATCCACTGCTCTCACTGAGAACATGGAACCCCGTCGTTTCCTTTCCCCGCTGGGCGAATCCCCGTGGGGGGGAAAAGTGAACACGGCCCTTTTAGGGGTGTACTCCCTTTTGTTCCCCAGGTTTAAAACATTGATGACTGTGTGTTGAGTTATTTGAGGGCTCATCAATTACACTGTAAGGCCCCGTTTACACGGGTTATTTGCCGACGGATGGCGCCGTATTCGCCCCGGGGTTTGCGCTTCAATATGGCGCCAATCCGTCGGAGCATTACGGTAATCCACTGCTCTCATAGAGAACAGTGGATTCCGTCGCTCCTTCCCCGCTCGCAAATCCGCCGCGGTGGGAGAAAGTGACATGCACATTAATTTACGGCGCGTACGCGCCGTAAATAATGCATTGTCTATGGGGCCAGGCAGTGGCGCCCCCGCCGCGCTCCGGCCCCGCCCCCGTCCCTTATTCACGGCGGATTTGTGCGCTCAATACGGCGCACAAATCCATCGGGAATAAGCCGTGTGAACGGGGCCTTATACAAACTTTACATTGACTACTCTCCATTGTATTAAAGTGTCATATCTTCAGTGTTGTCCCATGAAAAGATATAATACAATTTTTACAAAAATGTGAGGGGTGTACTCACTTTTGTATATATATATTATATACACACACACTTACGTATGAAAAAAATATATGTTATACACATTACACACACTAAATTGTGTAGCCCTCACAAAGTTCTTTTTCCGTGTCGCATTTACACTTGATGCATAGAAATGTATATCTCAGCATTGCCCAGCAAACCTCTGACCATCACTCACTAGCTTCAAGTGTACTACATTTTATAAATATAGTCACATATACATCTGTTGAATTGAACATTACCACATGTATTGCATTTTAAAAAGCGGAGTGCGCATACATCATATTTATATCACACACACACTAAATTGTACTCCCTCAGAAAGTTCTCCCTCTGTCTGTTGCCCTTTTAAAAAGTTATACGTGTGGTTACTGTAAATTCAACGTGTGTATAATTATCTATATATATATATATATATATATATATATATATAAGCAGTTCATACACTAGTTTGTAAAGGATAAAAATCTGGTTACTTGAGGATTACAATACTCTGCACAATGTATGTTCCTTACCTACAACACCATGCAGGGCTGACCACTGGTTTAATAAACCAATCCAGATATCAAATATTGTGCTCCTATTGCTCTTCTCCAGTTAGCAGCCATTAACATCACAGACAAGTGTATCATCTATCACATTGCTGGTTACTTGTGAAGCACACTCAGACAGTGAATAGAAAATGTAGTCTTATCATCAATGATCCCATCCATCTGCTCCTATCTATGAGGGGCAGGAAGTGGTTCTATCACTTTTCTACCCCTATTTTAAAATTTATTTTCCAGCCCAAGATTTTATCTATGATTTCTTCAGAATTGGGAAGACACAAAAGTAAAACCTAGACTAAAAAGTTCGAGAAGTAATATTAAACATGTACAAAAGCCAGACAGACATTCGCGGGTCCTTACCAACGAGTGCTGTGTGTCATTTTGTTACAGTGGAAGTGTGTTAAATTGGCACCTTCTACTCACAAGTGTGGTTTAAACAACTATTGATCGTAATGATAAAACATGTTCTCTTAAACTGCTTCAAAAGACCACCCCTGATCCAGACAAGACTTTTCTTTCTACTTTCCTAAATATCTTATTTTTTTTGGCACCCCTTCTGAGGACCGTTTTTACATTACATGAACAGAAAAGTAAATAGAAGATAATGGAAAGAAATCATAAAAGAGGTTACGAGTATATAAAAAGCACAGAATATTATGAAGCTAAAAATGACATTGAAGTGAATGAGATACAATTTAGGGTGATCCCGGTTTAGAGTCTGCCAGATAAAAGCATAATAAATCACGCTCATTTCTGTACTAAAGTACTAGGGATGGCAGTGTCCAGAGGGATTATAGCGTTCTTTTAGATTATTATGTGTATTCTAACTTTAGTCGTCAGTTACATAAGTATTTGACTTCAATGGCAATCATGATTTTACACACAGTTTTTATGTACATAACGCCATTATATTCCACAGGGCTGTTATTATCCAATTGGCTCCTATTACCATTTGGGCTCACAGAATTTCCAGATTAACCTATTAGCATGTTTCTGAAGTATGGGGTAACTAGAGGAAATCCACTCAAACAGAGAGAACATCCAAACTCCTTGCAGATGGCGTCTGGTTGCAATTGAACCCGGGACCCCAATGCAAGGCAACAAGTCTGAGCCACCATGTTCAGTTCGCTGCAATATATCAGAAGATACTACTATTAAAAGGGGTTTTGCCACAAAGTAAAATTGACGTGCAAATGAAATAAACATTTTCACCATTATTAAAAATTCTGCACCGTTTTTGTCTTAGCTGCTCCCTTAGTGATCCATTGTTTACAGCTCATCTCCAGAGGATACGACCAGTGCTGAAAGCTCCTCAGTCCTGGTCGCACATGCTCAGACATCACTTCTCCTCTCAGGCAGCTACTGAGTGTTCAAACCCCAGGTGCTGTCACTCTACTCCTGTCCTCTGTACTCCTTAGTAATTAGTCAAACAGTGCAAATAAATAAAAAAGAAACCTCAATCAGGTATGTGCATTGATAAAGAGAAAAAAAAAAAAGAAAAAAAAAAAAATCCACAGGTATGGTTCCTGCAGGGATTTGAACTTTGGACCCTTGTTCCTGGAGGCAAAAGCTTTACCTCTCAGCTACTCACAGTGCTTTACGTAAACAGACCTTTCTTTTACTAGAGGGAGGAAAGGCCTGGTGATGTCATCCTGCTGGGTCACATGATATTCAATTCAAACAAATCACACACGCCCCCTTCTGAGCACAGAGCTGGATACAGAAGGTATGAAATGAGATCGTGGCAAAACCCCTTTAAGAGCAAATTTGAATTAGTGATAAACAGAAATGAAGTCTCAGGCCTGAATCTACATAAAGTTTGGATCCCTTCTAACAAATGTATGACTGCCAATCCCAACAGTGTGCTGTAAACAGTAAAGCAAATACTGTCATCCTTGTAACTGTTCTCGCTAGTGTGGATATTTACTTAGCTTTGTTCTCCTGAAGCTGCTGTGTATACTGCTGCAGTTATGCAACAATAGTAATAAATTCCAGGCAGGATTATTTCACGTTTAGCCTGAGCAAAACAAGCAGAAGAACACATTTGTAATGCAGCTGCAAACCTCCACTAATAACTCTTCATAGACTCGCACTGTGACCTGCAGAAACTAGGGCGCTTAGGATCTACACAGCCATGAGATTGCTCCTTAGAGGGTCAGCCACGCGTGAGGCTTTGGTTTCAGTCCAGCTACTTGTGAAGTTCCAAACTTTTCATCTCTTAGCACCTCAAGACTAAGGGCCACATGAATTAACCGGTTTGGCCATGTTCACACGGCTTATTTCGGCGCGGATTGGCGCCGTACTGTGCACCGGATTTGCGCTGCAGTACAGCTCCAATCCGTCGCAGTAATTACGGTAATCCCCAGTTCTCAAAGAGAACAGTGGATTCCGTCGCTCCTCCCCGCTCGGCGAATCCGCCGGGCAGGGAGAAAGTGACATGCACATTATCCAGGCGCTATACGCGGCGTGGATAATGCAAGTCTATGGGGCCGGCGAGCGCCGCCGCCCCTTATTCAAGCCGTATTGTGGGCGGGATCCGGCCCGCAATTATGGCTTGAATAAGCCGTGTGAACACGGCCTTTAGGTCTAAAACTCACTTTTTTGCCCATAGTAACCTATGGCCTCAATCTGTATAACTGCAACAGACTATGCCTGTACTTAAATGTGTACCGGGGTGCAAGAGACCGAAAGCTCCGCAGAGTTCAATCTCATGAATGTCAATCTACTTTTTTTTTTTTTTTTTTATACCATTAGACACAATCTTGCAAAATTATGAGACATGTTCAAATACTAGTGCATCTAAAAAAAATTAGAATATCATTGAAAATTAAAGGGGATCTCCAGGACTACATCTTTGTTATATTCCAGTAAACGCTGGTTTACTGGAATATCTCCAAGATCTTTACCCACAGAACACACACACAAAGGGAAGCTGGAAATGGGAGATTTCCTATCAAGGTGTCAGTGATGCATCTCTTCTTTTATAGTCACATTTACATCTGTTGGGTTTTGATACCCATTTAAATCCACTTGTGTTTTTTTAAGCAGTGAGCTTGGTGGTTTTTATTAAGAATGGTTCTGACCAATAATCCTTTTAGTATTACTAGTGCAGCTCAAAAAAATTAGAATATCATTGAAAATTTGACTTAAAGGGGTTTTGCCACGATCTAATGTAATCACTTTTCTAAATATGTGTAATTAAAAAAAAGTGAAGCTTGAGAGCTACAGCCTGACTTACTTGCCCTTAGTTTCCTGACCGTTTACATTAGACGCTGACAGGAGCTGATCTGGCCGCGCTTGTGTTGTTTGCACTTCTTATCTGATGGCAGGGAACATGAATGAGCTTTGAAGGGACTGGGGAGAAAAGATCTGGTGTCTTTTGTATAGAGAAGCCACTGGTTGTAATGTAATTATATGAGTAAACATACATACACTCCCTGGCTCTCTGCTCAGCCCTCCTCTCCCCCCTGCAGCAGTTCATGAACAAATGAAACTGTTCGTTCATTTGTTCACCAAGCTTATCTTCTCTCCTGAGCAGATAAGAGGGAGAAACTTGTGCACAATACAGTTCTGCTCTGTGGATTAGCCAAATAACATGTTTGCTCAAGTACAGAGACTGAATATCAGGAACGTGCATGGGAGGTGATGACATCACCGAGGAGGTACTTGTTTTTTTAAACACAGACACACAAAACTCCTTTTTCAAGCCTCAAGAGGGGAGTATCAGCCTGTTCGGTGAGGAACTCACCTCTTGGCAAAACCCCTTTAAATTATTGATATCAATTATCTGATATCACTGAAAAGAATTGATATCAATAATTTAAGTCAAATAGAGAAACTCGTATATTGTATAGACTCATTACAGTATGAAATACATGGTATAATATAATACATTTGTGAGCCCTATAACAAATAGAAAGAGAATCCTGGAGAACCGCTTTAATTTTCAATGATATTCTAATTTTTTGAGCTGCACTAGTAATACTAAAAGGATTATTGGTCAGAACCATTCTTATTAAAAACCACCAAGCTCGCAGCTTAAAAACACAAGTGGATAGAAATAGATATCAAAGCCCAAAAGATGTAAATGCGACTATAAAAGAAGAGATGCATCACAGACACCTTGATAGGAAATCTCCCATTTCCAGCTTCCCTTTGTGTGTTCTGTGGGTAAAGATCTGGGAGATATTCCAGTAAACCAGCATAAACACTGGGAAACAGTACTGGGTATAACCTGTGCAATTTCTCAACCTGTTCCTTTAAAGCTATAGTCAGGAAACCTACACCATGTAATATGTGGCCAAAATACAACCTTGGGTTTTAGCTGTATATTTGACTTCTTCACTTACATGGAATTCACCGCACTTTATAACGCGTTAGTCCCATCCAATGCATTCTAGCTCCTGGCCCGTTTTCCACACCGATCACATTCAAATAATGTATGTGTTTTTTTGGGGAGGGTTTGTTTTGTAAACATGTAATGCATTGATTTGCCACATATTCCCATATACATACATGGGACACTTCAGATGTGTTTTTTTGTATAGAAAATATACACATTTTACACATAAAATTAGTTCCAAAAATGAACTAAAAGTAATACAATCTTGGTGTGGGAAAGCTCCAAAAAGGTCACATCGAAAAAAAATTAAAAACAAAGACAATGCAACGAGCTAGAAAATTTCTATTCACAATAATCAGAACTGTAACTTAACGCAAACACATTGTTTTATGTTAAAGGTCAACTGCTCAGACAAAAGAGCAAATGAAAGTCTCGGACCAGGTTTGCTTTATTTTCCGTTGGTATACATTTTATATGCCAGACACTGATGTGGTAGACCAGACTTTTGGTGTCTGGCACATAAAACATATATAATCAGGAAATAGAACAAACGTAATATAAAAATCATGTATGTCCTATACACCTCTATGGCTCCACCATGGTATACGCTGACATACTTATTTCACAATATACCAATAGATCCCAGTGACCAAGCCAAAAAGTGATACTATTTTATTTGGCTGCATAATTTAGGATTCGTAACATGCGTTGAGGAAAGGACAGGTAATCATAGCTCTCAATGAGAGCTATGAATTAAACTATTCGCGGGATACACTTCAGGCATATTGCAGTACAATTACACGCCAAGATACATCCTGTAAAGACACCAGGAGAACATACCCTAACCCAAAAAGCACCTACAGCAGTCAAATGCCTCCAAGTTACATGGAGTTGGGGTTAAGGCTAACCCACATATCATCCCTAAATCTTTGGAAAGCACTTACAACAGTCAAATGCTTTAGGGCCGTTCACACGGCTTATTTAAGGGACGGATTGCAGCCGTATTGCGCGCTGTACTGCCCTCCAATACGGCTGGAATCCGTGCCAGCCATTACGGTAATCCGCCAGGCGGGGAGAAATTGACATGTTCATTATCCTGGCGCCGTGGATCATGAAAGTTTATGGGGCCGGCGGGCAGCGCCCCCGCCCCTTATTTAAGCCGTATTGCGGGCGGGATCCGTCCTGCAATTACGGCTTGAATAAGCCGTGTGAATCGGGCCTTTCAAGTTGCATGGAATTAGTCGGGGTTAACCCTAAGGGGCCGTTCACACGGCGCAATCCGGCTCGCAATTACGGCTTGAATAAGCCGTGTGAACCGGGCCTAACCCAAAAGTCATCCCTAAACCTAATTTATTTCAGAGACCCAGAAAAGAATTGGCTGCAAATGTGTAAATTAAGATGCAAACTTTTGACTAAAGTGACCCTGTTTGCAGAACCGTCACAATCATTATATAAACCCATAAAGCATTTCCTTTCCCGATATCAACTGATACATTTGCCACAGTTCTGGACAATATCATGAACCTGATAAGATGTACCTGATAACAGCAATAAAAAGCGAAAATGCACTAATATATATATATATATATATTATATATATATACTACTAATATATATATATATATTATATATTATATATATATATATATATTAACACAACACACACACACACATACACAGCTCTGGAAAAAATTAAGAGACCACTGCAAAATTTCTCTTTAAGTGTTATGTATTTGAGAAAAATGTACATTGTTATTTTATGTAAACTACTGACATGTCTCCGAAATTCAAAGCAAAAAATTTTCTATTTGCAGTACATGAGAAATCTTCAAAATAATAAAAAACCAGCGCTGTCAGACCTCAAAAAATGCGAAGAAAATAAGTACATATTTCTTTAGAAACAATAAGACTAATGTTTTAAGTCAGGAAGAGTTTTCTTTTCAACTCCTTTGGCATGGTAAAAGTTATTTTTCCATTCAAATTCCTTTTGGCCTATTCCTAGCACTTGTTTTGCCATCAAACTTGTCCTATTGTAAGAGGATTGTGAAGACCACAGCAGTGTTTTTTTACACTTTCCTTCATTAAATAAGATTTGGTTCAGGTAATCAGAAGCACATTAAGTAGAATGAGGTGTACTTCGGTTGGAATTCAACTGACACTGGAATGGCTGTCAGACATGTAGAGATGCTGATTTTTAGAAAACTGTGCAGCGGTCTTCATTTTTCCAGAGCTGTATGTGTGTGTGTATATATAATATATATTTATAATATATATATATATATATATACACATACACATATACATACACACACACATACATACATACATACATACAGAATATATCCACAGTTCTGGACAATATCATGAACCTGATAAGATGTACCTGATAACAGCAAAAATGCATTATATATATATATATATATATATATATATATATATTACACACATCATATACATTTATCTGTATTACTAATAGCACATCCTCCACACAGACATGACGACAGTGGATGGTGGGAAAGTACATGACATTTGAGCAAAGGAGAATTTAGTAGGTGACCCAGGACACGAAAGAGATGCCTTAGATGGTGCAACGATGGGTTTGAGATCTGGATCAGGCAATTTCAGAGACACAAAGCACAGAAAAAAAATGTCAAAGATCTCCGGGAAAGGCTCCTTTGTCTCCTGGTTTCTGTCTGTCATCGTCACAGTCAGGACAGAGAAGGACTGGTGAGCAGAAAGAAACACAAAGTACAGGGAGGGCAGTCTACTTTCCCATCATCCTCTTCACACCCAGTTGCTGCAGGTGACAAAAGAGGTGTTAAAAGTACACAAAAGACCCTTTGTGTGCCGGGAACTATTGTTAGGCTTCACAATAGCAGCTGGAAAACAATAATATGCAGGCAAACAAAAGGGCTTTTGTGTAGGTGAATGCTTCTTGTGACACTCAATAGCTGCAGGTGACAAAGGGACAATGGGAAGGTGCACAGCAGTTCTACCCTTCTGACATATGGCTTCACTAACACCCCTAATGCAAGGTATTACACACAGGCCTTTGTAAAAGTCTTAAGTCTGAAAAATCCAATATATTGTATAAAGATGAACAACAATCTGGTTAACATTGGAATGATCAAGCAGTAGCTTGTGGACTAGTCTGTTAGGGCAAGTACAAGGCAAACTGCAGTTCAAGGGGGTTGCATAGTTTTAAAAAAAAAAAAAAAAAAAAAGAGAATCATATCCTTTTAGGTGATTTCTAGTTAATAGAGATTAATCTCCTATTCATTAACCTTGTCTTTTTTGCCAGTGTTGAGGGAGGTTACAAAGAGCTTCTCTTGTTCTGAAGAACTTGGCCTGTCCTGCATTACATGGAAATGAATGGGCACTGAGTAAGGCTTTATTTTCCCTGTAGTCCCTCTGCATGGAAATGGAACAGTGAGGGCCCGTTTAAACGGCAATGGACAAATACCGGTCGGTTTATCTGCAGATTACATTTGATTGCCGGGCACCTTGTCATCAGCTTATTATTCTTCTTTTTTAATAAATAGGGATTGCCCATAATAGAAAATCTCTTAAAGCATACATACAAACTTTTTTTTCTCCCGACTCCAGGAGAATTCACCCATTCCCAGGAATGTCCCGGTCCAGCCGGGAAAAAAGCCCATTTTTGGGGCAGGGTTTGCAGAAACCCTCTCCTTTTGCGTCCCAGTTTCCGGAAGCCTCTTTGAAGAAACAGGATAGTTGGCAAGTATAGCCTGTAAGTCACATAGACAGTTCAGAAGTTCTGGAAATGGGCACAAAAGAGGAAGAACTATTTCTCGGATACACAGATTAGAACATCAATGGACAGTCCAAGTTTCCTGACAAGTAGAGGGCCATTACTATGCAGTCTCCCCACTGCCTGAATTACATTCATTCTGAACCATTTGATGAACTCAATTATTTGAAACCATTATCCTGTCTAAAAGGAATAAAGGTGGACACAAGAACCTTAAAGGGGTTGTCTCGCTACAATGATTGGGTTTTAATTAAAGATCTTTAAAAAACAAGCAGCTTTGCAATATATGTTCATTACAAATGTCCTACTGATTTTGAGTTATCCCTGTTAGTATTACTACATCAGCTTCTCAAGTTTCTATAGTAGCCGACCTGTTGATCCTTATCTTACTGGCTGTCAGGTCTGAATGACTGAAGACCAGCCCCTCCCGCACAGAATGCTTCTGTAGTGCAGTGAGGGGGGAGAGAGGACTCTGGTGTCTGTGTCCATGCTGCCTGGATTAACCCTGTGTGTGCCTGCTTCCTCCTGCTCTCTACACAGATAGATGTTTTAAAAAAAAAAAAAAAAAAAAAAGCAGGGACCCTGTCTGTTACTATAATCATGATATGTCTTTGGAACTGTGACTATACTAATACTATACAGATCAGGCATGTGAATACTTTATGCTCTCCTGTATTAGTGAGACATCCTGAGTATAGTAACACTTCCTTGTTGTTGCTGGAGATGTGGAGACTTGTAAGCTAAGCAGGGGATATAGGAACACATGCATCCCCCTCTGCTCTATTAGCACACCACTTCACATTCCTCTCTACACTCATAGATCAGCCCTCTCCTGCAACAGACCTAGGCAGGCACACACAGGGTGAACTCTGGCAGCAAATCCCCTCCCCCCCCCGGTAAAGAAGTTATTGAGCAGCCGGTGGTCAGATGGGAGGGGGGGAAGAGGGAGCAGAAGAGACAGACCAAGAAGCACGCCCCTCAGTTCAACTCCCATTCACAGACAGGCTGAAAGCTTGTAATGAGACAACTCCTTTAAGGGCGACATGTATGATCGGGCTTTTCGCCCGTTTTCAGGCGTATAATGCGCCTCACAGTGCCGGCTCCGTTGTCGGACGTACTAACGCGATGTTAGGCGCAAGCTTCGCCACTCTGTAATGCGCCTAACATGAAGGGGCGTGTTGTGAGCGTTCTGGGGCGGGACGCACCAGATTCGAAAACTCCGACGCATATATGAATGCTGGTCGGCAAAGTGAGGCGCATTACAGCTCCGGCAGGCAGACCTAGTTCAATGTGGTCTACCTGAGCCGGAGGAGGCGAAGTGGAGCTAGCAATTATTTTAATGGGGCAAAATGCACAGCTACAACAGTACAATAATAAAAATGATTGGTCAATAAAAAGATAAATATCCAAGTTGTATAAAAAAAAAAATTCAATGTATTGAAAAAGTTGTACATTTAAAATTATTGGAATTATATATATAATCTCAAAAGCAAGAAATATCAGCTATAAAATGTCTTAAAAATTCCGATAAACTTAAACTAACTTTACATTAAATAAGCCACTGATGAGGTTGTACTGTTATTTGTTTTCATTTTTAATACCAACAATTGGAGATGTATTTTTGCTGCTTTCACCTTTTATTCTATTTAGTATATACAGCAAGAGCCAGCACAGCACAGGACCTGTGGTCCTCCAAGCAGGATTTCTATTCACTGACATGCTTAATGATTTATCTCTGATTTCCAGCCTGTCTAGAAACGTAATACATGTTAGGCGCATAACTTATGTGCTTAAAGGAGTTGTCTCATTACGAGATTTCAGCCTGTCACTGTCCCTGGTAAGTTGAACTGAGGGGCGTGATTCTTGGTCTGTCTGTTCTGATCCCTCTCCCCCCTCCCATCAGCTCACAGGGTGCTATGTAACTTCTATACAGGGGGAGAGGGGGTTTGCTTTCAGAGTTCACCCTGTGTGTGCCTGCCTAGGTCTGTTGCAGGAGAGGGCTGATCTAGGAGTGTAGAGAGGGAATATGAAGCTGTGTGCTAATAGAGCAGGGGGGATGCATGTGTTCCTATATCCCTGCTTAGCTTACAAGTCTCCACATCTCCAGCAACAACAAGGGCAGTGTTACTATACTCAGGATGTGTCCCTAATACAGGAGAACATAAAGTATTCACATGCCCCCTGATCTGTACAGTATTAGTATAGTCACAGTTCCAAAGACATATCATGATTATACTAACAGACAGGGTCACTGCTGTCACATCTATCTGTGTAGAGAGCAGGAGGAAGCAGAGTCCTCCTCCCCCTCCTTCCACTACAGAAGCATTCTGTGCTGGAGGGGCTCTCTGCTCTGACCTGTCTTCAAAGGTGATGAGTCATTCAGACCTGACAGCCAGTAAGATAAGGATCAACAGGTCGGCTACTATAGAGATTTGAGAAGCTGATGTAGTAATACTAACAGGGCTAGCTCAAAATCAGTAGAACATTTGTAATGAACATATATTGCAAAGCTGCTTGTTTTTTAAAGATCTTTAAATTAAAACCCAATCATTGTAGCGAGACAACCCCTTTAAGTTCAGCAATGCGCCTCACACACAGGTGAGGCGCAGGGAACTTTACACCGCATGTATGAGCGCACTTCGGGCACGGCCATACATCAGGCGCCATTTTCATGAAAACCTCGATGCGCTGATCTTCATACATGTCCCCCTAAGTTCCTACATGCTGGGCATGTACAGAATCTACACAATACACTTTTGCTTTAGAATATTGCAGCAAATCTAATGTTCTGCTGCTGTAACATGTGAAATGTGGCTACCCTTATATCACTAGTCAGACCATTGACAGAGACCCCTACCTTTCATCAGTCCTAGATCTACAAATGAGGCCCAATTCACATCACACTTTTAGCCTCCATTGCTGGTATCCATTAGGCATCTGTGTGTACCCCATAAACTACAGGGAGTTATAGGGCAAACCCCCTTTTTTTTGGGATTATATTTCCTGATCTCGTCCGCTTTATGTGCCGGACACCAAAGTATCAGCAAAAACCTTTTCAAACTTTTTCCTAATCCAACAACATACCTAGGCAGCACAGAAAATGAATTTTAATGGGGTTATTAAACTGCACTGTTCCTAATATCCCACATCTTTTCCACCCAGTTTCTGAAATAATGCTTTGTGTCCACTTTGTGGCCAGGGGTTTGCTTTATGCCAGAATAAATTATATTTGAAGGAAAATTAACCACTTCTGGCGTAAATCCTGCTCGACGTGTGTTTTTCACCAAAAATGAGAAAAACAAAGAAATAAAACACAAGCAGAAGGAAATATTGGGGCAGACGGGATTTGGTGGAGACAGAAACAATTTGGACTATACAAGATGACAAGGGGAAAAAAAGGTGTCTTTTTTTTTTTAACTGTTCTCAACTAAAAGTTGTATGTGAAAATTAGACCTGACCTTTCAATTCATAATGGGAGATTTATATCACAAAAGAAGCGCAAAGGAAAAAAGTGACACATGGGGCCACATGTATGAAAGCTGTGTAGGTCTAAAACTCATTTGTTGCCCATAGCAACCAAGCCGAGCGCCCCTCTCATTTCATATAGTGCTCTGGTAAAATGAAAGGGGCGCTGTGATTGGTTGCTATGTGCAACACAGTGAAGTTTAGACCTAGACAGTTTTCATACATGTGGCCCATAGTGTCCGATCGGTTGTTAGAACAAATGACATCTTCTGGCCTCTGCATCCGTTTATACATCTCAAGGTTACAATTGTATAAGAGACACAATATATTCACAAATATATGAACATAGGAGACTAAAACATAGGTATTACAGGCAGTCCCCGACTTACATCTGTCCCCTAGTTACAAACGAAGGCGTATGTGGCATGCTGGCACTAGTAGTTCCATGTAGCTGTGGAACAACAAGTTCCAGCATGCCACAGCACCACATGAGGTAAAAATGAGGCGAAATCTTCTTAGCAGGGGCAGAGACAGCAAAACAAAATGTAAAAACCCTTCCCTGCACTATCCAAAACTAAAAAAAAAAAACTTTTGTGTTGGAGTTACATTTAATAAATATACGTGTTCTGACTTACATACAAATTCAACTTAAGCACAAACATACAGTCCCTATCCCGTAAGTAACCCAGGGACTGCCTGTATATACAGGAGGAGATCACCTATCCAAAACTGTTGTACCTGTGGCATGACCTGTATGATTTTGCTAAATACATATAATGTAGGATCTTAATACAGTAAAATACCAGATCTGACTTGATGTTCGCTACATGAGCTTTAGCCAAAGGAAATGTCCTCCAAGCTTTATAGATACTTCTAACAAGCTCACACCAAGACAGATGCTGAATTATGCCTCAGTGACTCGACCGTAGACTTTTCGCAGTTGGGGTTATTACATCTTTGACTGACACTGCAGTAAATATTGTCAAATACCGGACTAATTAAAACAATCTAATGCACAGTTATATTCCAAGTGCTTCTGAAGTCATCGATTGCTCAGGAAAATAATGATATTACTGTGTTCTTATGGTCCGTAGGGAAACCTTTGGCGGGTTGACCGTGAAAAAGGAGCAGCTGCAATTTAAAGAACTGCATATAAGAAGATTCTCTGGGCATCACTGATAGGCTATGTTCACACGGCGTAATTGTGGCGCATACAGTCCGGTCGCAATTACACCAGGTGATTAGGGAATACGATCGTATTGTACGAGCGGAGAGAGGTGTAATCCATAGTGCTCTATGAGAACTATGGATCACCATAATTTCAGCGTGCATCTCGCTCGTATTAGAGCGCAAATACGACGCGAAATGCGTTTCGAAATTTGACCATGTGAACATACCCTTAGAGCTTGTCCCCACGGCAGAGAGCAAATACCGGTTGGATTGCTGCTTGTGGAGAAAAGCCCTCCCCCTTCGCATAGACTTGTTCATATTCCGCCTGAAAACCGGGCAGAAGAATGAACACGTTCTAAATTTCTGACCACCGGTGGCGTAAAAAGCCTCTGGCAGAAAATTTGTGCACTGGGGACCACTACATGGGTTTTCCATAGAGGTCAATGTAAAAGTTTGACAGACTGTCTTCAAAACCGAAAACCGTCTGTAAAACCGTCCAAAAACCCTTGCCATGGGGACAAAGCCTAGGGTAAACGGTGCTTTCACATTAAGAGTTTTTTGTGGCGTATTTTTTTTTGCAGAAATACACAACAATTAATGCTGTGCATTTCTAAAAAAAAAAAAAAAAAAAACGCTCCATGTGAAAGCACCCTAATATCCGCACGTGGGAAGGGTTTTCCATTAGAAGCTGCAGCATGTGAATTGTGCCATGAATCCAGCATGGGTTTCACCTCTATACATTGAGGGTTCATTCCCCGTTTCCCCGAAAATTAGACACCCCTGAAAATAAGACCTAGTGCATTTATTTTATGCAATTCAGAGTTTGGCTGCTTACGCTGATGTTTGTGATGAAATCACTACAGTATATTAATACATGTTGATGTTTTGGTCAACAAGAAAATGTGAATTATTGTTCACAGAAATATAAAACATCCCCTAAAAAGAAGTCTTAGCTCGTCTTTAGGAGCAAAAATTAACATAAAAGACAATGGGGAAACAGGGTATATTGTTCAGATGCTCCTAAACAGATCTGCATGTGGAAAATCCACATAATATTACACTACCAGCAAAGGGATAAGAGTTTAAGAAATCTAATCCATACACTGCAGAAAAATTCCAATTAGAAATGGACATACTTTAAAATCTTCAGCATGTAATATTACGCTACATATCAGCAGTGGATTTCCCCCATAGACTTCATTGGGGAGGAAAAAGCTGCAAGATAAAGGTCCATAGCATGTGGATGAAATCCTGTGCTCTGCTGCAGATTTCACCTGTGGAAAGCCACAGGAAGAGTCTTCAGCAAATCTGCGATAGGACCCATGGCAAATGATTTCAGGCACAAGCCACAATGTGAACTCAGTGTAAAGTGCAATTTGCTGGAGATTTCCGAACGATTTCTCCTTTTACCCCTATACCTTAAAGGGCTGGAATTAACAGTGAAAAAGGGCACAATTTCTATAACCTACCGAATTTGATAATCACATACTTGCTTTTCCACCCAAAATGAATCTGCTAAATAGGTTTTAAAATCCCTATACCCATGTACTGCACTGTAATTCACTACAAGTCCACAGCACCTATGCCACATCTGAACATGGTGAGAGGCGCACTATTAGCACACACCCAAAACAGTGCGTGAATACATGCCATTTACCAACCTAGCCAAATCAGCAGAAGCAGTGACTCCTTTCTGAGCACAATTTTTTTCTAGGTTTTTAAACACCTGTAAAAATGGCATCAATTCAAGAATTTTTTAATGGCGTTTTTGGCAAGGTAGATTCAAATAGGTCGGATCCACTGCAGGAGGACCTGCAAAACAAAATGCGTAACCAAAAATCCCCACCAACTGGTGCAGATTTTGTCATACGTTCAACGCAGAGTAAAACCTTCAATAAAATCTGCATCCATTTGTGCGGATATTTGCATGCAGATTTTATTCTGGTCTACTTCGGAAAACCAACAATGGATATAATCTGTTTTCATATATTAAGAGTTTTATTTCTTATACATTAGGAACATGCATGTACGTAGAACCCGATTCACCTCTCGTTTTCTCCCTTGTCCGTGGTATTCGTTGTGATAAAGTAAAAACTTGGACTACATTTGTCCTATTTAGCAAAAATAAATGGTTTCGGTATAGGACACAAAAGAAAGGGCCAGCGCTTTTCTCTCATGTGCAGAAACCATAGATTGTAGCCCAATTTGGACCAGGTTTGCCCTATACAACTCTATGGTCATATCACAGCCTTGCTGCCCATCTGTTGGGATACATTTTTACAGTATTTCAACGAATACCATGAACAAGGGGCAAAAGCAAAAAGTGAATGAAGTCTTAGGCTAGGATTACATGGCAATGGTAAAATGACATTGGAAATCCGACGGTATTTTACAATCGCTGTACTGGGGTTTTTGGCGTGGATTTTGTGGTCGGTTTTCAGATTTCAGGCGGCCTTTTAATATTGAACTGTACTACCCTGTTTCCCCGAAAATAAGACCTAGTGCATTTTTAGTTATGAAATTCAGACTTTGGCTGCTTATGCTGATGTTTGTGATGAAATCACTACAGTATACTAATACATGTTGATGTTTTGTTCAACAATAAATATGAATTATAGTTCATAGGAAAAAAAATGTCCCCTAAAAATAAGTCATAGCTCCTCTTTAGGAGCAAAAATTAATTTAAGACGCTGTCTTATTTTTGGGGAAACAGGGTACAATGCACCTTAATACAGCAGGTTATTGAACATAATTGATAAGCCGGCGGTTTTGAAAAACGACAATAGCAAATCTAAGCTGTGTAGACTTCAGTTCGGATTTTCTATTGCGGTCTATGGGGACTGGTTTACAGTCGGATTTTTGCGGATTCTAAATACTGAATCGTCTTAAAAATCCAAACAAACCTCAGTGCCGTGTAGACATGGCCTTAGTCTTATAGAAAAGCCTATGGAAAGAATCTAACCTAACATCACCTCTAAGCACGTCTGATCGAAGTGCAGTAAATTAAAAAAACAAAACATGCACAAACTTCATGATAGACATAGGGGAAGGGGGAAAAAAAGCCATTTTTGGAGATTTTTGAGCCAAATGTGGATTTTGGAATATCTTAATGGAGGGCAACATGACACTTCTACACTGTGGATAAGAAATACAATCTGCTAGTGGTAGGGGTCTTAAGAGTTGGACCCCCAGCAATAAAGAATAATAGAGGATAACGGTGCTGTTCAGCCCTTGGTAGTGTGGGCAAACATGAACAGCCAGTCTGCACTCGGGTGAATATTAGAGGGGCTTTTCTGACTCATTTCATGGTGGGCATCTCACCACTTAGAACTAGGAATAAGAATTTCAATATCAGTAGAGCCCCAAGCTGCTGCACCGATTATATATTATAATGGCGGTCACTTCCATAGACCTTGTCAGAAGACAGTCCAAAACCTCAGGTGCCAGCAGTTCAGTTCTGGACACATTGGCTACCTGCCTTTTGGAATGAGTCCATCCTTGACATGTATGTAAAGCCGACAACAGATTTTGTGCCACTGGATCTGGCTCTGCCAGCAGTACTACAGGAGGACTATTATTTCATTGCAATAAAACGCAAGTGAGCATCTCTGACAGCTGCTAAGAGAGCTGAAAGGTCTTATGAGGCTCTCTATACAAGTCTTCATTCATCTCTCATATTAGAAAGAACAATATAGAGTGAACAAAGAAAGCCGGCCCCGCAGCTGGTTCCCACATCTGTCATGTAAGAAATAATGAAATCTCACATGTGCATACCCAACTTCACCAAGGATTTTATAGACCTACAGAATAGGCATTTTTTTTGTACACCTATCTGATGCTTCTCACTTATTGTCATGTTTCTAAAAAACACAGAGGTCGATGACAGATTTTTTTTTTTTTTTTTTTAACACATTTTTAAGATGTGCAGTATAATATACATTTTCACAATTCAGACTACAGGGGAACCCTGTAGAACAAGTCTATCCTGCTGCGTGTGTCCATCACTGGGATGAGACACAGACATCCTGCAGCTGTTTAGCCACGTCCCTATGTTTAGAAAAAAAACTGATGTCACGACATTGACTATTAAAGGGGTTGTCTATTCTCGCAAGTTTTTAGGCCGACTCCGAGAGCAAGAGATGGTCACGCTTGTGCAGTTTACCCCATTCATTTCTATGGGAGCTATCAATACAGCAGAGCACAACTTATCTAAATTTACAAGATGAGACAACCCCCCTTAAGGCAAATATGGTGCTATGTAGATTGTAAGCCCTCACGGGCAGGGACCTCTCTCCCTCTGTACCAGTTGTTAGTCACTTATTGTCACTTTTAATTGTTTGACCAATGTTATTTATGTACCCGCCTGAAATGTACAGCGCCCTGGAATCAAGGGCGCTCCAAAATAAATGATAATAATAATACAACTGACCAGTTTAGAAAACCTATTGTCATACCTATTAGTGAATTTTGAGTCTGAAGGGTCTTCTGTTCAGGATCCTCCTCTCTTAAACAGACTGGAGAGCAGTTACAAAGAGCGTTTCTCACTATGGAGGACCTGTCCTGTATTACACAGACAACCTATTGATTTAATTGGCCACTGTGTAATGCCTTACTTCCCCTGTGGTGGTGATGCAAGGAAACTGAACATAGATTACAGGAGTTCCAGCTCAAATAATCAACTTAATCAAGGGACCCTTCTAACAAAGATGGCTTGTCCAAATAGAGAGCCCCTTTAATATGGTGGGTGTTTAAGAAAATCAATGGCATATACTCCTAAAGGAAGATGGAAATAGCAGAAGTGGGGTTACTAAGCAAAACACAACAGAATTTCGTTGTAGATTCTAATAATACAATTTTTATACAAAACATATATATGTAGTGTATATAATATATATATATACACACACACATACTTTTCATTACTTCATTTCTAGTGGTATATATATATATATATATATATATATATATATATACATATATATATATACATATATATAATACACACACACACACACACTACATACACACTAGCCATGAAGTAATGAAAAGTGTGTGTATAATATATATATATATATAATATATATATATTATATATATAATAAATATATATATATATATATATATCACACAAAAACAACACACACACATTTGTTGACTGCATTATTAATGGATCTTCTCACCGGTCACATGAGAATGGCCTGAGAGCTGGACCATCACTGTGTCCCATCAAGACACCACAAAATATGCATGTTTGTGTGTTTACACACACACACACACACAATGAAGTAATGAAAAGAAAAGGATCTAACTTTCCTAACAGGCTGTGTAAACATATTAATGGCACGTGCACCATTTGGCCAATTTTGTGGCTCCTTTAACACTATTAATACATTTCTCACAGCGAGTGCAGTAGAACATCCTAAAATATTACAATTTGCCAGGTGTTTTACCTAGGTTTCCTCCAGATTTGTTCTGATGGAACTACTTGATAGGAAGCCAATTAGCCTCAGTGTTGGAATCGGGTATCTAGATTGTGTGCCAGGGTATAATGTGAATGGCGAGCCCCATTTGCTAGCGTTATATAACCAGCAAGAAATGATTTTGGTCTTTCAGATAAGTTTGGATTATATTGGATGATGTTACCTATGAGGACATAGGGCAGATTTGTGGACAGTGACTTCCGCATGCGCAGGAGATGTGACAATCTAAACAGATATGGCTTGGGAAGGCATTCATATATAGATGGGTAGCTACTATAATTACTGCTTGGAGCAAACAAACCTATATCATGAATACTCAATAAACACAAGTCACGTGTTCCTAAACATAACAAAAATACAATGCATCACTATACTGTAAACATTAGTCATTTTCTGAGACATTACAGTTATTATATCTTCTGACAGGTCACATGAGCCATATCCGGGAGCAGGACCATCACTGCATCCCATTAAAGGAGTTGTCTCACTACATTGATTCATCTGACCTCAATCCTGTTTTCTTGGTTTCACTTCGAATTCAGGGGTGTGTTTACTGGCTTCTACTAGGCTGCAGTAGAAGCCAGTCTGTAGCTATAGCAACCAGTGCTGGCAGCCTATCAGGAGAGCATCAAACAGATCTGTAGCTATAAGTGACCCTGAGAGACTGATATGCCAGCCCCATACAAGAGGGGATATCTAGGAATAGCTAGGACACTGTTAATGGACACATATTGCAAAGTGACTTGTTTTTGCAAGATCTTTAACATAAAAAGCAATCCTTGCAGTGAGACAACCCATTTAAGAACAGGAATCGGTCTCTATGATATACTACAAGATACACTGAACAATGCAAGAATAGAAAACAAGAAAATCTGCCCCTATCCTTCGTTCTAGACATTAGACTTATTGCATTATTAATGGATCTTCTGACCGGTCACATGAGAAGGGCCTATCAGCTGGACCATCACCGCTTACCATCAAGACCAGGGATTTGTCTGTTGGATGAACCAGGCGATACATTGATCAAAGCCAAAATAGAAGGACAACCCCTGAAAATATGCTTTGTTATGGACTTTAAAGTGATTAATGGATCTTCTGACATGAGCAAAGACCATAAAGTGGAGCATCACCGCTTACCATCAAGAACAGGGGTTTGTCTCTAGGTATACAACAATGCTAAAATATAAGATCAGGACAACCCCCAAGCATATTCCATGTGGACATTAGTTATTGCATTATTAGTGGATATTCTGGCACATCACGTGTGGAAGGTAGGAGTTGGACCAACACTGTCCCATCAAGATTTGTCTGTATGATGTACCAGAACATGCATTAAAATACAGACACAGAAGGTCAAGCCATATTCCTTGCTGTGGACATTATAGTTATTGCATTATTAATGGCTCTTCTGACATGTGACAGGAACCATCAGCTGAACTATCACTGCAACCCAGCGAGAACATGGAGATATCTGTATGATAAACCAGAAGATCTATGAAACAAGACAAAACTAGAAGAGCAGGACAACCCTAGTCCATGTGCCCGATTGTGGACAATATAGTTACTGCATCATTAGTGGTCTTCTGACAGGTCACAGGAGCAGGATCCACGAGCTGGACCATCACTGCGTCCCACCAAAAACAGAGATTTGGCTCCTGATTACACCAGAAGAAACATTAAACAATGCAAGAATATAAGATCAAAATAACCCCGGTCGTGGACATTATAGTTATTGCAGTATTAATGGATCTTCTGGCTGATCGTATAAGCAAGATACAAGAGCTAGACCATCACTGCATCTCATCTGAGATGTCCCAGAAGCAGGGTCCGTGTTCTGGACCATCACTGCGCCTCATCTGAGATGTCCCAGAAGCAGGGTTCGTGTTCTGGACCATCACTGCGCCCCATCTGAGATGTCACAGGAGCAGAGTCCATGAGCCGGACCACCACTGTGCCTCATCTGAGTTGTCCCAGGAGAAGGATCCATGAGCCGGACCAGGAGAAGGATCCATGAGCCGGACCATCACTGCGCTCCATCAGATGTCACAGGAGCAGGGTCCGTGATCTGGACCATCACTGCGCCCCATCTGAGATGTCACAGGAGCAGAGTCCGTGTTCTGGACCATCACTGCGCCCCACCTGAGATGTCCCAGGAGCAGAGTCCGTGAGCTGGACCATCGCTGCGCCCCACTTGAGATGTCCCAGGAGCAGGGTCCGTGAGCTGGACCATAGCTGCGCCCCAGTTGAGATGTCCCTGGAGCAGGTCCGTGAGCCGGACCATCGCTGCGCCCCACTTGAGATGTCCCAGGAGCAGAGTCCGTGAGCCGGACCATCGCTGCGCCCCACTCGCGATGTCCGAGGAGCAGAGTACGTGAGCTGGCCCATCGCTGCGCCACAGTTGTGATGTCCCTTGAGCAGAGTCCGTGAGCTGGACCATCGCTGCGCCCCAATTGAGTTGTCCCAGGAGCAGAGTCCATGAGCTGGACCATCGCTGCGCCCCACTTGAGATGTCCCAGAGCAGAGTCCTGGTGCGACCATCGCTGCGCCCCACTTGAGATGGCCCAGGAGCAGAGTCCGTGAGCCGGACCATCGCTGCGCCCCACGAGCGATGTCCCAGGAGCAGAGTCCGTGAGCCGGACCATCGCTGCGCCCCATTTGAGTTGTCCCAGGAGCAAGGTCCATGAGCTGGACCATGACTGCACCCCATTTGAGTTGTCCCAGGACCAGGGTCCAGGAGCTGGACCATCACTGCGCCCCATTTGAGTTGTCCCAGGACCAGGGACCTTGAGATGGACCATCACTGCATCCCATCTGAGTTGTCCCAGAGCAGAGTCCGTGAGTTGGACCATCACTGCGACCATTTGAGTTGTCCCAGGACCAGGGTCCGTGAGCTGGACCATCACTGCGCCCCATTTGAGTTGTACCAGGACCAGGGTCCAGGAGCTGCACCATGACTGCACCCCATTTGAGTTGTTCCAGGACCAGGGTCCAGGAGCTGGACCATGACTGCACCCCATTTGAGTTGTCCCAGGAGCAGGGTCCGTGAGCTGGACCATCATTGCACCCCATTTGAGTTGTCCCAGGAGCAGGGTCCATGAGCTGGACCATCACTGCACCCCATTTGAGTTGTCCCAGGAGCAGGGTCCAGGAGCTGGACCATGACTGCACCCCATTTGAGTTGTCCCAGGAGCAGAGTCCAGGAGCTGGACCATCACTGCACCCCATTTGAGTTGTCCCAGGACCAGGGTCCAGGAGCTGGACCATCACTGCGCCCCATTTGAGTTGTCCCAGGAGCAGGGTCCGTGAGCTGGACCTTCACTTCACCCCATCAAGAACAAGGATTTGTCTTTACATGAGACACATTAAAGAAGCTCAGGACAACCCTAGTGGACATTACAGTTTACAGCTCTTGGCCAAGGTGTTAGAAGGGCGACACTCGCTTATGACATTGTCTCAGCTGCCTTCAATGGCCTTTGTGTACTACTACATAAACACAGGGGCGCTAGCCGCTTCCCCCAGCCACAGTGGACACATGCGTTACTCTGGGTGGACAACCCCTTTAACTAGCTCCCAGCATTACATATACAGGTGACAACTTCTCATACCGGGCTCCAGCAGCCATGACATAGATTATAGTAAATCAAGTGTAATGGAGCAACAGGAGCCCAGCTCGTGCCTGTAAACAGGCCATGGTCTGCAGAGGACCTCCCAGTCTATGAGCAGCCTCTACAGTCCCGATCATGGACGCAGCGGCAGTGGGACAACTTGTCGCAGTTAGTCGCACGTAGACCGATCCCGGGCAAACCCCCGGACTGGGGGGGACTTGAAAGGGGGGGGATCCGGGGACTTCACCAACTCACGCCGTCCCCCGCTGCTGCGCCGTCCCCCCCGTCACCGGAATGAGCGCTGCCCTCATAGCACCGCCGTCTCCTGTGGGTGTGAGCGCCTCTCCTGGGATGAGAGCCGCTTCCTGCCCGCCCCCTGCTGTGTGGATGTGGCGTTACCAATCACGGTGCGCTGCCTGTGGACTCCGCTAGCGCTGGCTGCGCGCACGTGTGCTATGTACTAAGGCGCCCGCTCACGTGACACCCTCGCCAGCCCCCGATCCCGCCAAAAATTAACAAAAAAACCCCCGACACCCCAGGGAACAATGAACAATGGCTCATTGAGGGGAGGGAGGTGAAGAAAAGCCCTTTGTTCCTCTGTCCAGATGATGGGAGCAGCAGGAAATGGCCCAGTCCCTCTGCTCTGGGGGAGGGGGCGCATTCCTGTCCCGTGAGGGACACATCAAAGGGAAGAGGGGGAGAGGCCCCTCAGTTTTACATAGGGTTAACCCTGCGGGCCCCCTCAGCGCCGACCTTTTGCCAAACGAACAAAGTCCAGGCCTGGAAGGGGGAGGCTCAGGGACCGCCAGATCCACAAGGGTCGGCCACCTTTTTTATAGAAGTTCAGGGAAAAAGGGGCACCCCCAGTACAGCCCTACTGCCCCATGGGGTTCCCACAACTGATAAGATAGCTGCAGGAGACGGAAAGCTGGGGCACCCCCCTAAAAGCCATTACGCTCTCTATGGGTGTCCCAAACCCCATATAAATCATGCGAGACTGGGAAAACTGGGTCACCCCCAGTAAGCCATACTCCTCTATGGGGGGTTCCCCAACTCATAAGATATCATGCAGGAGAGGGAAAGCTGGGCACCCCAGTACAGCCATTACTGCCCTCTATGGGGTGTCCCACAACGCATATAATACAGCAGGAGACGGGGGAAAACTGGGGACCCCATAAAAGCCCCTACTCCTCTATGGGGTGCCCCAACGCAATAGATACATGCAGGGGACGGGAAAGCGGGGCACCCCCAACAGCCCTTATGCCCCTATGGGGTTCCCACAACTGCATAAAGATAACCGGGGGAGACTGGGGAAAGCTGGGGCACCCCAGAAAACCATTTACTCCTCTAGGGGGTCCCACAATCATAAAGATACTACTGCAGGAGACTGGGAAAGCTGGGTCACCCCCAGTACAGCCTTACGCCCCCATGGGGTTTTCCCACAATGCAATAGATAGAGGGAGGAACTGGGGAAAAATGGGTCACCCCATACAGCCAATGCCCCCTAGGGGGGTTCCCCCAACTCCATTTAGATTTTCGGAGACGGGGGAAACTGGGGCACCCCGAAAAACCATTATGCCTCTAGGGGGGGGGCCACAACTCCAAAGAATTTCAGAGACTGGGAAAAACTGGGTTTACCCCATAAGCCATTACGCCTCATGGGGGGGTCCACAACTGCATATAAATTTAGGAGGGGAAAGCTGGTCCCCCCCATACGCCATACTGCCCTCTATGGGGTGTCCCACAACTGCATATAGATAGCAGTGCAGGAGACTGGGAAAGCTGGGTCACCCCCAGTACAGCCATTACTGCCCTCTATGGGGTGTCCCACAACTGCATATAGATATCTACTGCAGGAGACTGGGAAAGCTGGGTCACCCCCAGTACAGCCATTACTGCCCTCTATGGGGTGTCCCACAACTGCATATAGATACATGCAGGAGAGGGGAAAAATGGGGGCACCCCATACAGCCAATTACTGCCCTATTTGGGGTTCCCCCAAATGCATATAATACAATGCAGGAAATGGGAAAACTGGGTCACCCCCCGTACAGCATACTGCCCTATGGGGTGTCCCACAACTGCATAAATTCATGCAGGGGAAAGGGAAAGTGGTCCCCCCGTACAGCCATTACTCCTTGGGGTTTCCCAAACTCATAATAGATACTGCAGGAGACTGGGAAAGCTGGGTCACCCCCAGTACAGCCATTACTGCTCTCTATGGGGTGTCCCACAACTGCATATGATCATGCAGGAGATGGGAAAGCTGGGGCCCCCAGTAAGCCCTTAGCCCTATGGGGGTCCCACAACGCATATAGATAGCATGCAGGAGAGGGGGAAAACTGGGGCACCCCCGTACAGCCATTATGCCCTCTATGGGTGTCCCCCCAACGCTATAGAATACATGAGGGGACTGGGAAAGCTGGGTACCCCGTACAGCCTTACTCCCTCTATGGGGGGCCCCCAACGTTAGATACAGGGGGAACTGGGAAAACTGGGCACCCCCCGTACAGCCATTTCGCCCTTCTATGGTGTCCCACAAAACCCAAAAGATGCAGTGCAGGGGACTGGGAAAGTGGGGCACCCCCATACAAACCATTTTCGCCTCTATGGGTGTCCCACAATGCATATGATCATGCAAGACGGGGAAAAAGGGGCACCCCCAGTACAGCCATACTGCCCCCTTGGGGGGGTCCCAAACTCAAAAGATTTTAGGAGACTGGGAAAGCTGGGCACCCCCATAAACCTTACTCCTCTAGGGTGTCAAACCCAAAATGAAATAATTAAATAAAAATTTATTAACAATAAAATTTCAGGAGACGGAAAGCTGGGTCCCCCCGTAAGCCCCTTTCGCCCTCTAGGGGTGTCCCCCCAACTGCATAAAGATAGGAACTGGGAAAGCTGGGGCACCCCCTTACAGCCTTACTGCCTCTAGGGTGTCCCACAAATGCATAAGAACACTCGGAAGGGAAAGTGGGGCACCCCCAGTACAGCCATTTTGCCCTCATGGGGGGGCCCCACAAATGCATAAAAATAGCATGCAGGAGACTGGGAAAGCGGGGCACCCCATACACCCTTTCTGCCTTTTGGGGGGTCCCCCCAACTCATATAAAAGAGTGCAGAACGGAAAGCTGGGTCCCCAAACCCCATACAGCCATACTGCCTTATGGGTTCCCCAAACCCCATAGATACAGTGCAGGAGACTGGGAAAGTGGGTACCCCATACAGCCATAACCCTCATGGGGTTCCCACACTCAAAAAATTCTACTGCAGGAGATAAAGCTGGGTCCCCCAGTACAGCCATACGGGCCCCCTTGGGGTGCCCAAACTCATAAAGAACATCGGGGAAATGGGGGCTGGCACCCCCAGTACACCCAAATGCTTTTTAGGGGTGTCCCACAACTGCATATAGATTTCTTTCAGGGACGGGAAAGCTGGTCACCCCCGTACCCCATATGCCCCTATGGGGTGTCCCACAAATCATATGATACATCAGGAGACGGGAAAGCTGGGCCCCCCAAAGCCATTACGCCCCCCTTATGGGGGTTCCCCCCAATCCCTATAGATACTGCAGGAGACTGGGAAAGCTGGGTCACCCCCAGTACAGCCATTACTGCCCTCTATGGGGTGTCCCACAACTGCATATAGATAGCAGTGCAGGAGACTGGGAAAGCTGGGTCACCCCCAGTACAGCCATTACTGCCCTCTATGGGGTGTCCCACAACTGCATATAGATAGCAGTGCAGGAGACTGGGAAAGCTGGGTCACCCCCAGTACAGCCATTACTGCCCTCTATGGGGTGTCCCACAATTTATATAATACATGAGGAGCTGGGAAACTGGGGCACCCCCAAAAGCCTTCTGCCCATTTGGGGGGGTTTCCCCAAATGCTATATACGTGCAGGAGATGGGAAAGCTGGGTCACCCCCCCGACAGCCAACTGCCTCTTGGGGTGTCCCCCCAAACTCATATAAAAATGCAGGAGATGGGGAAAATGGGTCACCCCCCGTACAAAGCCATTTCGCCCTATGGGGTGCCCAAACGCATATAAAATCAGGAGGGGGGAAAACTGGGTCCCCCCCCCATAACCATTATGCCTCAGGGGGTTTTCCACAACTCTTAGATACATCGGGGGGGAAAACGGGGATCCCTACAGCATACTGCCTCAGGGGTTTTTCCCCCAAATCAATAGATGGGGCAGGAGACTGGGAAAGCTGGGTCACCTCTAGTACAGCCACTACTGCCCTCTAAGGGGGTGGTCACACAACTCCATAAAGATGTTCAGGAGACTGGGAAAGCTGGGTCACCCCCAGTACAGCCATTACTGCTCTCTAAGGGGGTGGTCACACAACTCCATATAGATGTTCAGGAGACTGGGAAAGCTGGGTCACCTCCAGTACAGCCATTACTACTCTCTAAGGGCTGTCCCACATGTCTCCATATAGATATCTACTGCAGGAGACTGGGAAAGCTGGGTTATATTCAATACAGCCATTACTGCTCTCTAAGGGGTGGTCACATGTCTCCATATAGATATTCAGTTCAGGAGTCTGTAAAATCTTAGTTATGTTCAAAACAGCCATTATTGCTCTCTAAGGTTGTCACACAACTCTATATAGATATCTAGTTCAGGAGACTGGGAATGCTGGGTTACATTTAATACAGCCATTACTCCTTTCTAAGGGGCTGTCACACAACTTCTCCATATAGATATTCAGTTCAGGAGTCTGGGAAAGCTGAGTTATATTAAGTACAGCCATTACTGCTTTCAAAGGGGTTGTCACACAACTTATCCATATTGATATCCAGTTCAGGAGTCTGGAAAAGCTGAGTTATATTCAAAACAGCCATTACTGCTCTCTAAGGGGCTGTAACAATAACTACAAAGGAATGAAATGCCTATGGGTACCGATAAAGGATGCCTAAAAAATAACTTTTAATAATACTATTAAAATACAAAAAATTATCAACTACTACCTACCATATACTGTACATACTGATACAACCTAATACAGTGATACAATAAACGGAGACCCCGCCCCGAAAAGGGCGACCCCGCACAGGAAACCTAACAAATACTATATATAGACATACTGACAATAATGTGACTAACTTATATAAGTGAAAAAACAACTAGTGATTGTGCAAAAAATTACAAGCACACAAAACAAGGACGCAACAAAAAAAAAAAAATACAAATTTGTTAGGGTTCCTGTACGGGGTCTCCGTTTATTGTATCACTGTATTAGGTTGTATCAGTATGTATATGGTAGGTAGTAGTTGATAATTTTTTGTATTTTAATAGTATTATTAAAAGTTATTTTTTAGGCATCCTTTATCGGTACCCATAGGCATTTCATTCCTTTGTAGTTATTGTTTTACTGGTATTATTAATGTCGGGCTAGGCCTATCTATTGGTGTCTCCTACCTTGACCCCTTGGCTGTCACATAGATATCTAGTTCGGGAGACTGGGAAAGCTTCAGTACAGCCATTACTGCTAACGGGTGGTCACACAACTTATAGAAAGCTGGGTCACCTCCAGTACAGCCATTACTGCTCTCTAAAGGGTGGTCACACAACTCCTTACAGGAGACTGGGAAAGCTGGGTTATATTCAATGCAGCCATTACTGCTCTCTAAGGGGTGGTCACACAACTTCTCCAATATAGACATGCAGTTCAGGAGTCTGGAAAAGCAGGTTATATTCAATACAATTGTCTCCAAAAAGATAAGCTGTCCAAATCCCACCAGGGAGCTTGTATGTTCTCCCAGCATTTTGCCCACAAACATACTGATACATGAATTTGTAATGTAGACTGTGAGCCCCAGTGGAGACAAGGACCAATATGATTAATAACAATCAATGTACAGCGCTGTGGAATAGAATACTGATATCTAAATACATAAAAGGGTTGTCACACAACATTTACAAACATGAATGCAGTTCAGGAGTCTGGAAACAACTGGGCGACATTCAATACAGCCATTAGAGCTTTTTCAAATGATATGCCATTCAGGAGTCTGGAAAAGCTGGGTGACAGTACTATGTTGCTCTTCAGTGTTGAGGTCTTGGGTTCAAATCCCACCAAAGACAATGTCTGCAAGGAGTTTGTTTTTGGAGCGTAGAGGAAAACACAAGGAGAACATACATTCTGATTACTGTGGAATTTAGATTGTGAGCCCCAATGGGGACAGTAAGCAATGGGAAGAATTTCAATCTCTGTACAGCGTGTAGAATATAACTGTGCTACATATATAAATAGGGGGGTGTTCACATAAGCTTTCCAAAAAGAAATGCAGTTCAGGAGCCTGTGCGACATTCAATATGGCTGTCAAATGGAGTTGTCACCCACCCTTTCCATATACATATGCAGTTCAGGAGCATGAATCCTTGTGATCTTTTCCTTTTCCTTCCATTGCTTTGCTATATATATTCATGGAAAAGGTGAGTGCCATTCAATCTGGCCTTTACTGCTGTCTAAAGGGTTCCCGCACAGCTTCTCCACTGGGAATCACACGTGTAGAGGCTGGAAAAGTTGGATGGTGATTACTGCTCTCAGCAGTGTCACCCAGTTTCTCCAAATATTTCTGCAGTTCAGAAGTGTAGAAAAGCTGGGCAGAAAATGCCTTGTTGGAGGAGGTATAAGGATGAATATCACAGCATAGAACGAACCCAATTAAAAATACAACATTTATTAGATTTACATTAAAAATATAGAAAATAGTCCCTCCATATAAAACAAACTTCAGCTAACAATATACATCCAAAGGGATAGTTCAAGGACTCACGGTTTGTTGATCAAACCGATATTCATTTATGAAATCCACCATATATTGTAAGATAGTCCTAGAAGAACAGGTTCAGGTGTCCAATAATAAGGAACAAATATCCTAAACTGACTCTGATTTCTTCCTACCAAAAAAGCGGGGACATCGCCCCAAAAAGGGCAGCCCCACAATTGAAAGAATCCCTAAAGGATATCCTAACTATAAAACTACCTTCCAAAGGGGCTATAAAAAGCCCACTAGAAAAATCAGCTTCTTTTTCTTACTACTGGAGTTGTCCCCTGATGAACCCCAGTTACCTATATGAAGTTCGTTTATATGGAGGGACTATTTTCTATATTTTTAATGTACATCTAATAAATGTATTTTAATTGGGTTTCGTTCTATGCTGTGATATTTGTCAAAAACTCAATGGTTGATATAGTATTTTGCAGTTATTTGTGAGGTATAAGGATGGCTATAGCCATCAGATATAATAGGAAAGTGAGGAGAAATCAATGACGTATAGTTACCCATACATTTATTCTGTGTTAGTAGGAAGATAATTAAAGGTGGCCATAGACGTAAAAGTACCCAGAACCGGACCCGATTGTGTAAGTAAAGGCGGTAGGTAACACATTACATGATTAACCATAACAACAGAGCAATGTTGTAGACACATTCATCTCTGGAAAATCCATAACCAGAATGTTTATTGTGTCTTTAAGGTGTTTCCCAACCAACGATATAAAAAAAAACCTTTAAGACACATTGAATATTCTGGTAATTGATCTGCCATCACCGGACCGGGAAAACCCCTATACAAGTGGTCCCTTGACATACAATTTAATCTGCTTTCAGGATGACCATTGCATGCTGAAACCATAGCCTTCTGAAAAGCTGCTAATTGGTTCCAGAGCCCCAAAATGTCACCAGCATAATGCAGAATATAGAGAAGCAGAAACTAATCCAGATAAAGCAAGTCCTTACCTATAACATCAGAAAGAGCTGCTGGAAGCTGGAAATCTCTCTCTATTCTGAGGACAGGAGCCTGTTTAGATTTTGTACTTTACACATTATGGGCCACATGTATAAAAACTGTCTAGGTCTCATAGCAACCAATTAGAGCGCCCCTTTCATTTCATATAATGCTCTGGAAAAATGAAAGCGGCGCTCTGATTAGTTGCTATGGGCAACAAAGTGAATTTTAGACCTAGACAGTTTTCATACATGTGGCCCTATCTTCCAGAAAAAGAGAAAATGGATTCACCCTCACCTGGTGCCCAAAGGAGCCACTCACAGGAGCCGTTCCTGACACATGTAAAGAGCAAAACAGAACATGTAGTACCGCACTGTACTGTAGAGATAGGCTACTAGACTGCCAATCACTGCATGTACATCACTAATACATGTAAGAGCAGTACAGGACATGTAGTACCGCACTGTACAATAGAGAGGCTACTAGACCTCCAATCACTGCATGCACCTCACTAATAAATGTAAGAGCAGTACAGGACATGTAGTACCGCACTGTACTGTAGAGATAGGCTACTAGACTGCCAATCACTGCATGTACATCACTAATACATGTAAGAGCAGTACAGGACATGTAGTACCGCACTGTATTGTAGAGAGACGACTGCTCTACTAAGACACACAAAAATCACTATACATTGTACATCACTAATACATGTAAGAGCAGTTCACAACATGTAGTACCACACTGTACTGTAGAAAGGCGCTTCTAGACCTCCAATCACTACATGTACATCACTAATACATGTAAGAGCAGTACAGGACATGTAGTACCGCACTGTATTGTAGAGAGACGCTACTAGACCACCAATCACTACATGTACATCACTAATACATGTAAGAGCAGTACAGGACATGTAATACCGCACTGTACAATAGAGAGGCTACTAGACCACCAATCACTACATGTACATCACCAACACATGTAAGAGCAGTGCAGGACATGTAGTACCACACTGTACTGTAGAGAGAGGCTACTAGACCTCCAATCACTGCATGCACCTCGCTAATACATGTAAGAGCAGTACAGGACATGTAGTACCACACTGTATTGTAGAGAGACGCTACTAGACCACCAATCACTACATGTACATCACCAACACATGTAAGAGCAGTGCAGGACATGTAGTATCACACTGTACTGTAGAGAGAGGCTACTAGACCACCAATCACTGAATGAACCTCACTAATACATGTAAGAGCAGTACAGGACATGTATTACCACACTGTATTGTAGAGCGGCTACTAGACCACCAATCACTGCATGTACATCACTAATACATGTAAGAGCAGTACAGGACATGTAGTACCACACTGAACTGTAGAAGGCTACTAGACATCCAATCACTGCATATACATCACTAATACATGTAAGAGCAGTACAGGACATGTAGTACCGCACTGAACTGTAGAAAGGCGCTACTAGACATCCAATCACTACATATACATCACTAATACATGTAAGAGCAGTACAGAACATGTAGTACCGCACTGTACTGTAGAGAGAGGCTACTAGACCACCAATCACTGATCACAGTCACTAATACATGTAAGAGCAGTACAGGACATGTGTACCCACTGTAAATTTTAAAAGAGGCTACTAGACCCCCAATCACACTGTACATTTACTAATACATGTAAGAGCAGTACAGGACATGTAGTACCGCACTGAACTGTAGAAAGGCGCTACTAGACATCCGATCACTACATATACATCACTAATACATGTAAGAGCAGTACAGAACATGTAGTACCGCACTGTACTGTAGAGAGAGGCTACTAGACCACCAATCACTGTATGCACCTCACTAATATATGTAAGAGCAGTACAGGACATGTAGTACCGCACTGTATTGTAGAGAGAGGCTACTAGACCACCAATCACTGCATACAGTTCACTAATACATGTAAGAGCAGTACAGGACATGTAGTACTGCACTGTACTGTAGAGAGGCTACTAGACATCCAATCACTACATGTACATCACTAATACATGTAAGAGCAGTACAGGACATGTAGTACCGCACTGTACTGTAGAGAGAGGCTACTAGACCGCCAATCACTGTATGCACCTCACTAAAACATGTAAGAGCAGTACAGGACATGTAGTACCGCACTGTATTGTAGAGAGAGGCTACTAGATCACCAATCACTGCATACAGTTCACTAATACATGTAAGAGCAGTACAGGACATGTAGTACTGCACTGTACTGTAGAGAGGCTACTAGACATCCAATCACTACATGACATCACTAATACATGTAAGAGCAGTACAGGACATGTTAGTACCTCACTGTACTGTAGAGAGAGGCTACTAGACGCAATCATTGCTGACATCACTAATACATGTAAGAGCAGTACAGGCAAAGTAGTACCGCACTGTACTGTAGAGAGAGGCTACTAGATCACCAATACTGCATACAGCTTCACTAATACATGTAAGAGCAGTACAGGACATGTAGTACCGCACTGTATTAGAGAGAGGCTACTAGACCCCCAATCACTGCATAGCATTCACTAATACATGTAAGAGCAGTACAGGACATGTAGTACTGCACTGTACTGTAGAGAGGCTACTAGACATCCAATCACTACATGTACATCACTAATACATGTAAGAGCAGTACAGGACATGTAGTACCGCACTGAACTGTAGAGAGGGCTATAGACCCCCAATCACTGCATATCTCACTATTACATGTAAGAGCTGTACAGTACATGTTGTACTGCACTGTACTTTAGAGAGTGGCTATAGACCCCAATCACTGCATGCACCTCACTAATATATGTAAGAGCAGTACAGGCATGTAGTACCGCACTGTATTGTAGAGAGGAGGCTACTAGACAGTCAATCACTGCATGCACTCACTAATACATGTAAGAGCAGTACAGGGCATGTAGTACCGCACTGTACTGTACTGTAGAGAGAGGCTCCTAGACCACCAAACACTGCATGTATATCACTAATACATGTAAGAGCAGTATAGGGCATGTAGTACCACACTGTACTGAAGAGAGAGGCTACTAGACCACCAATCACTGCATGCACATCACTAATACATGTAAGAGCAGTACAGGACATGTAATACCGCACTGTACAATAGAGAGAGGCTACTAGTCCACCAAACACTGCATGCACCTCACTAATACATGTAAGAGCAGTACAGGGCATGTAGTACCGCACTGTACTGTACTGTAGAGAGAGGCTCCTAGACCATCAATCACTGCATGCATCTCACTAATACATGTAAGAGCAGTACAGGACATGTAATACCGCACTGTACTGTATAGAGGTGTTACTAGACCGCCAATCCCTGCATGCATTTCACTAATACATGTAAGAGCAGTACAGGGCATATAGTACCGCACTGTACTGTAGAGAGAGGCTACTCGACAACCAATCACTGCATGCACCTCACTAATACATGTAAGAGCAGTACAGGACATGTAGTACTGCACTGTACTGTAGAGAGAGGCTACTAGACCCCAATCACATACATGCACTCACTAATACATGTTTAAGAGCAGTACCGGGCATGTAGTACCGCACTGTACTGTACTGTAGAGAGAGGCTCCTAGATCGTCAATCACTGCATGCACCTCACTAATACATGTAAGAGCAGTACAGGGCATGTAGTACCGCACTGTACTGTACTGTAGAGAGAGGCTCCTAGACCACCAAACACTGCATGTATATCACTAATACATGTAAGAGATAAGTATATGGCATGGTAGGTACACACAAGTACCCTTTTGACAGGTGAAGAGGCTACTGACCACAAGTTCACTGCAAAACATACTAAAATATTTTAGAGGCCCTTGGAAATTAATACCACTGTACAATTTAAAAAGGACTATAGGAAAAAATTGATAAATCACTAATACCATGTTTTAAAAGAGCAGCGTGGCATGTGTTTTTCCGACAGTCTGTAAGGAGGTTCACCCAGACCTCTTTTTTTGACGGGATGAAGGTCATTAAAAATTATAAGAACACAGTAAGGGATGTTAATACCGCACTTGTCTGTAATATTGGTGTTACTAGACGCGAATCCCTGCAAAAACATTTCATAGTTTCATTAAGAGCAGTTTCGCTGTTTACCGCAAACTATGTAGAGGCCTGGGAACAAATTGCATGTTACTCCTTTACATGAATGGCTACGCACATTAGTATGATGTATATATTAGAAGTACGTACTAGAGCATCCAAACACTGCATTGGCATTCATAATACACTATACAGCAGATAAGGACATGTATAAAACTGCAGTGTACAATTTAACGATGGCCTACTAGCAACCAAACAAACCCCCTTCATTGCATCTAGTCACTAAAAATGTAATGCCAGTCTGGACATGTTAGTACCGACTTACTGTAGAGAGAGGGTACTAGCCCCAATCATGCATGTACATCACTAATAATGTAAGCAGTACAGGAAAGTAATCGCCTGTACAAAAGGAAAGGGTCTACTAGACCCCCAAAACATGCATGTACATCACTAATACATGTAAGAGCAGTACAGGACATGTAATACCGCACTGTACAATAGAGAGGCTACTAGACCACCAAACACTGCATGCACCTCACTAATACATGTAAGAGCAGTACAGGACATGTAGTACCGCACTGTACTGTAGAGAGAGGCTACTAGACCACCAATCACTGCATGTACATCACTAATACAGGGGTTTTAGAAGTATAATGTTTATGACAAATGGTTGGTCTTCCATCAATCAAATGAGCCGCAGTTTCTGGGACATTGTGTGGCAAGTGTGGTTTCATGATACAATGTTCTAGGAAAGACTACTGTATGGTGAAAAATATTGTATCCTGAGGCCATTGGAACTTGATGGACCACTGTAACAGGTATTCTTAATAATGACATATGGTATAATAATTTGATAAATCACAAATATCTCATGGTGGTTTTTTAAAATGTAGCATGCTGCAGTTGTGTTTTTTTTCCGACAGTTTATGGTGGTTCACCCCACAGACCTCTTTTTTTTGGGGAGCGGGGAAGAAGGGTCAGCTTAAAAAAATTAATAAGACACACACTTGTAAGGGTATGTTAACACAACGTCTTTGCGGGGCGTAATTCATTGTGTAAATGCACTGCAATACGCTTGAATTACGCCCAGCAAATACAGTATTTCATAGCTTTCATTGAGAGCTATGAATACCTGCTGTTTTCCCCAACACATATTACACGCTGGGAGAAAGAATTGACATGTTACTTCTTCCCAGTGAATGCCTGCGCACCTTCAGCTTTTGATGTTATATATTACATATACAGTACGTACTAGCCAGCATGTTCTTCTAAAACACTCTGCGTATAGTGGCATGTGCTGTACACTCCACTATACAGCCCAAAGACATAGGGCCACATGTATGAAAACTGTCTAGGTCTAAAATTAACTTTGTTGCCCATAGCAACCAATCAGAGTACCCCTTTCATTTCATCTAGTGCTCTGGAAAAATAAAAGGGGTGCTCTGATTGGTCGCTATGGGCAACAAAGTGAATTTTAGACCTAGACAGTTTTCATACATTTGGCCCATAGTGTGATCTCGGCCTTATTGTGTGTTGTGTTTTTTGTTGCAATTTTTGTGCCGTTTTTGCACATTACAGATCATGTAATTCAGTCTTACAGAGACCGTTTTCATAAATGAGGCCCATGATGTTGAAAAGAAAGCATCAAAGACTGCATCAAACATGCATGCCAAAAAAATAATGCGTAAATGTGTGTTATGTTTTTGTTGCGTTTTTCAACAACACAAATTTACACATTTTTTTTCATGCATTTTTGATGCAATCTTGGTAGCTTTTTTAAATCATGGGCCTCATTTATGAAACTGTCTCAGTAAGACTGAATCACAAAAAATGCAACAAAAACATTTAAAAAATTATGTAATTCAAAGAGAACTCATTGAACCACACAATGTATGGATCACATGATTCATGATCAGAAAAGTGCACAAGAAAAAAAAACAGCACCTATACATATCATTTTTTTTTTTTTTAAAGTACAAAAACTAAAGCAAAAGAATGGATGAAAAATGGACTATGGACTTTTTTTTGGCTAAAAAACACACTTTAAAATCTGAATGTCTGAAATAAGTCTTAATAAAGTAATCACAGCTAGATACCCAATTTAGTTTTGCAAATGTTCACACTGGGATCCTGGTCATGAAACAGTAAAACAGTAAAAAGCTATCAGGAAAGGTGGGAGGGGGGAGGGAGCAAGCCCTGTAACCTTCCCCCATGGGCACACAATTTTCTCTTTGTTCTCTTTCACTTATGTGCAACCAATTATTTACTATTGTCTATACTGCTATTGTCTCCTATTGTGCATTTCTAAGGGCATTGTCCTAAAGCGAAGTATAAGAAATGAAGATAAAAAAAGAACATGAGGTTTTTCTTCTAAGGCATGATTTTCTTTACATACGTCAGCATTAAAAAATATAGAGATATACACACACACACACATTTTATATACACACATATATATATATACACACACAGTGGCGAAAATAATTACTTTATACACTGGCGATTTTGTTTTCCCACCTTCAAAAAATGGAGAGGTCTGTAATTTTTATGGTAGATACAGTTCTGCTGTGAAAGACAGAATCTAAAAAAAAAGTCCAGAAAATCAGATTGTGTAATTTTTAAATTGTTGATTTGCATTTTATTGCATGAAATAAGTATTTGATACAATAGAAAAACAGAACTCAATACCTTTGTTTGAAATTAGAGAGGTCAGATGTTTCCTGTAGCTCTTGACCAAGTTTGCACACACTGCAGCAGGGATTTTGGCCCACTCCTCCATGCAGATCTTCTCCAGATCTTTTAGGGTTCGGGGCTGTCGCTGTTCTACATTGAGTTTAATCCAAAGATTTTAGATTCAGGTCTGAAGACCCAGTTACCCCGGCTGTGTGTTTCAGGACATTGTCATGCTGGAAGACCAAGCCACGACCCATCATGCTCTTACTGAGAGAAGGAGGTTGTCGGCCAAAAGCTCTTGGTACATGGCCTCATCCATCCTCCCTTCAATACGGTGCAATCGTCCTGTCCCGTGCATAAAAGCACCCCCAAAATATGATGTTTCCACCCCTATGCTGCACAGTTGGGAAGGTGTTCTTGGGGTTGTACTCATCCTTCTTCTTCCTATAAATACGGCAAGTGGGGTTGATACTAAAAGTTCTATTTTGGTCTCATCTGACCACATGACCATCTCCCATGTGTCCTCTAGATCATCCAGATGGTCACTGGCAAACTTCAAAGGGGCCCGTACAAGCAGGGGGACCTTGCGTACCCTGCAGGATTTTATTCCACAATGGTGAAGAGTGTTACTTATGGTAATCTTTGAGCCCGTGGTCCCAGCTCTATTCAGGTCATTGACCATGTCCTTTCATGTAATTCTGTGCCGATTCCTGACCTCTCAGAATCATCCTTACCCCACAAGGCGAGATCTTGCATGGAAACCCAGACCTAGACCAAGAAAGATTGACAGTCATATTGTGTTTCTTCCATTTTCTAATAATTGGACCAACAGTTGTTGCCTTCTTACCAAGCTGCTTGCCTCTTGTCCTGTAGCCCATCCCAGCCTTGTGCAGGTCTACAATTTTGTCACTGGTGTACTTAGACAGCTCTTTGGTCTTGACTATTGTGGAGAGGTTGGAATGTGATTGATCTGTGGACAGGTATCTTTTATACAGGTAATGAGTTCAAACAGGTGCAACTAATACAGGTAATGAGTGCAGAGTGGGAGGGCTCCTTAAAGAAAAACTAACAGGTTTGTGAGAACCAGAGTTCTTGCTGGTTGGTAGATGATCACATACTTATTTCATGCAATAAAATGCAAATTAATCATTTAAAAATCATAGAATTTGATATTCTGGATTTTTGTTAAAAAAATTCTGTCTCTAAAAGTTGAAGTGTATCTACAATAAAAATTACAGACCTCTCCATTCTTTGTAGTTGGAAAAACTTGGAAAATCACAAGTGTATCAAATACTGATTTTCCCCACATATATCATATGATATGGGGAACAGGTGTGTTAAATTTCGTGTTATCCCTCTCACTCTCTCATACTGGTCATTGAAAGTTAAACATGGCACCTCACGGCAACGAACTGTATGAGGATATTAAAAAAACAATTTTTGCTCTACTTAAAGATGACCTAGGCTATAAGAAGATTGCCAGTACCCTGAAACTGAGCTGCAACACGGTGATCAAGACTATACAGCGATTTAGCAAGACAGATTACTCTCATAACAGACCTCGCCATGGTCGACCAAAGACGTTGAGTGCACGTGCTCAGTGTCATTTCCAGAGATTGTCTTTTCAAAATAGATGTAGGAGTGCTTCCAGCATTGCTGCAGAGGCTAAAGGGATGGGGTGGTCAGCTTTTCAGTGCTCAGACCATACGCCGCCTACTCCATCAAATTGGTCTGCATGGCTGTCGTCCCAGAAGGAAGCCTCTTCTAAAGATGATACACAAGAAAGCCCATAAACAGTTTGCTGAAGACAAGCAGACTAAGGACATGGATTACTGGAACCATGTCACCTGCTCTGATGAGACCAAGATAAACTTATTTGGTTCAGATGGTATCAAGTGTGTGTGGCGGCAACCAGGTGAGGAGTGCAAAGACAAGTGTGTCGTGCATGGTCAAGCATGGTGGTGGGAGTGTCTCCGTTTGGGTCTGCATTAGTGCTGCCGGTTGTGGAGAGCTACAGTTCATTGAGGTAACCATGAATGCCAACATGTTATGTGATATACCAAAGCAGAGCATGATCCCCTACCTTCAGAAAATGGACTGCAGGGTAGTATTCCAACATGATAACAACCCCAAACAAACCTCTAAAACAAGTACTGCCTTGTGAAAGAAAATCAGGTTAAAGTGGACCATCACATTAGATGATCCCACTTGTGAAATGAACCAGGCTATTCCAAGTACCATGGTGCATTGGGAACGGGGGTAATAGTGACAGGGTTAGTGTCAGCTTTGTGGTCTCAAAAAGCACTACTGAATGATGCCAAGTCCCAGCACTAGTGATGTAGAGGTGCATGTCAGACACCTCCATTACCAACACTGGAATAAAATGGTAAAAAAAAAAACCACAGAAACAAAAGAAAAACATTTTATTTTAATAAACACAAACCTTTGACCACTGTACTAAAGAAATAGATGCAACGTGGGTCTAACATAGTCCAACAAATCCGCAAGTATTAAACTCCTTCCCATGCACCTCTGAAGATCATGGCTGTGATTGATCTTCTGGAAGTGCAGGGGACGGAGTACAAGCCACAACCGTACAACAATCTCCAGGGGGTTGGTCCTAGGGAGGTGCTGGAAAAGTGAGGAGTCTAAAATGTTTGTGTGGTTAATTCTGCAAGCATGAGGCATGGCCAGGAGAAGTTACCGTGGCTATCTGGAATGAATTGAGAAAGGTAAAGAGAACGACTCCCATAAGAGAAGACGTCAACTGTAAATCAATAAATGTAACTGTATTGTAATCACTTATGTCTGCAAAGCCTGTGTACACTGGTGTCTACCCCCACATGGTCACTGAATGTCAGGAATATTAGTTGGAGTGTAATGTTTTATATTCAGGAACAATATGGCGCTATTATTCAGTCACTTTGTGGTGGTGATATGTGGTCATGGAGTGGTGGTATTCAATCACTATGATCATTTTATAGAAGTATCATCCATAGAATATTGTCTTACAACTATTTCAATTGATTTATGTATATACAGTTGAAACCAGATGTTTACATACACTATATAAAAAGACACATATGCATGTTTTTCTCACTATCTGACATGAAATCAGAATAAATCTTACCCGTTTTAGGTCAATTAGGATTATCAAAATTATTTAGATTTGCCAAGTGCCAGAATGAGAGAGAGAATTTTTTTTACAGCAGTTTTATTGCTTTCTGCAAAGTCAAGAGTTTACATACGTTTCATTAGTATTTGGTACCATTGCCCTTAAACTGTATGACTTTGGTCAAACATTTTTTATATCCTTCCACGAGCTTCTCACAATAGTGAGTAGGAATTTTGGCCCATTCCTCCTGATAGAACTGGTATAACTGAGCCATGCTTGTAGGTCGCCTTGCTCGCACCTGCCTTCTCAGCTTTGCCCATACATTTTCAATAGGACTGAGATCAGGGCTTTGTGATGACCACTCCAAAACATTGACTTGGTTATCATTAAGCCACTTTGTAACCGGTTTGGCAGTATTCTTCAGGACATTGTCCATTTGGAAGACCCATTTCCACCCAAGCTTTAACTTCCTGGCTGATGTCTTGAGATGTTGCTTTAGTATTGCCACATAATCTTCTTTCCTTATGATGCCATCTTTTTTGTGAAGTACACCAAACCTCCTACAGCTAAACAACCCCACAACATGATGCTTCACCCCCCCATGCTTCACAGTTGGGATGGTGGTTTTAGGCTTCCAAGCTTCTCCTTTTTTCCTCCAAACTTAACGATGGCCAAATAATTTGATTTTAGTTTCAACAGACCACAGAACAGGTCTTTGTCCCTTTGTGCATTAGCAAACATTAATCTGGCTCTTATATGTTCCTTTTGGAGTAATGGCTTCTTCCTGACAGAGTGGCGTTTCAGACCATGTTGATACAGTACTCGTTTCACAATGGATAGTGACACAATCTTACAGGCTTCCACCAGCATCTTCACAATGTCTTTTATTTTTGTTCTTGGGTTGATATGCACATTTTGGAAAAAAGTACGTTCATCTCTGAGACACAGAACCCATCTCCTTCCTGAGCAGTATAATGGCTGGACATTCCCATCTTATTTGTACTGATGTATAATTGTTTGTACAGATGAATGAGGCACCTTCCACTATCTGGAAATTGAATTCAAGAATGATCCAGATTTGTGCAAGTCCACTGTTCTCTTCCTGATATCTTGGCTAATTTCTTTAGACTTTCCGATGATGTTACACACAGAAGCAGTGTGTTTCTGGTGTGATTTGAAAAATATACACGTGTGTCTCTAATTAACTCAGATGTTGCCAAGAAATCTATCAGAAGCTTCCAAAGACATGACCTCATCATATCGGCTGTCCCAAATTGTTTAAGGCATAGTAATCCTAGTGTATGTAAACTTTTGACTTTCCAGAAAGTAATAAAATTGCTTTAAAAAATTCACTCTGTCTCACTATTCTAGCATTTGACAAATATAAATAATTTTGATAATCCTTATTGACCTAAAACCGGGAAGGTTTATTCTGATTCCATACAGATAGTGAGAAAAACATGCATATATGTCTTTTTATATAGTATATGTAAGCTTCTGGTTTCAGCTGTATATTACTTTATATAAATACATATTTACAGACCTCAGTAACACTGCTGATGTGTTGGGGCTGGTCTGCTGGAGGGTGCGGGGCATGATTGTTAGGTGGAAGTGGTTTGAGGCGTGTTCGGGTGTGATTTAATTTGTTTGGGTGTGGTTGGAGGTGTGGCCTGATGTGTACCTATCTGCAATCTCTAAAAGTTGGGAGGTATGTATTGACTTCTAAAGGAGAGTTTTCTAGGCATGATCATTGACCTGGGAACAAGTCAGTGTGTAGGGAGGGGGAGCTGTGATTATCTCCTATTGTGAATGGGGGATCCTGTGTTATCTATACACATTGGTGTCATCTTTCATTGTAACTCTGTCTACACTGAAGATGGGGAGACTACTAACACGTTAACTCTACTGAACAGGAAGTATCAGACTATTAAAATGGCCAGTGATCAAAGTGAAAACTGCAGGATTTTTAAAAAATATTGATGGCGATATGGAAAATTAAAAAAAAAAAGTCAACAACTCTGGAAAGTGGGGCAGTGACAGGGGAGCTCCCACTTTTATAGTCACAGACAATTGTATGCTGCCATTCTAGAAGCGCCAATGTTATCTACAATACCACCATGTAGTGACCATATAGTGATCAGATACCAGTTCAGGTTGCCATCGCATGACAGTGAATTAAACGTGACACTGTTAATTAAACATGACAATGTGACAGTGTCACATGACACTGATTAAACAGAGAAGCTAAATTAATATGAACATCCAGGGGCTCACAGACTATGTCTTTTATCATGAGGGTCACTCTCTCTATTCTTCTCCATACAACTCAGAACGCCATGCCGACTTCTCCTGGCCTTGACTGCATAATTTATCATACAAGCACCTCCCTACCTCTTCTTTTCCTACCTCTGTACAAACTACCCATGTGGTGATAAATTTGGGCGATTATAAGGTAATAAGTGGGGATTGTATTTTGAGTTGCCACTATGCCATAAACACAGTGGTAGGTGGCTGGGGTAGGAGAAGGGTTACAGGCCTCTCCCTAGAACAGAGGAGAAACTCCTTGTAGATTGTGCTGTAGTTGAGGGGTGGCAATGAGAGACTGCAAAGGAAGAGCCAGTACTCTCTTGAGGTGCCTGGCAAATGAGTGCACTGAGCAGCTTTTAGGACATAGTGTGCAGCGAAGCACCTCACACACCATCCTAAGGGCACGTTCTCACAGCACAGGACAAATACCGTCCGGTTTGCCGGCCGGTATTTGTCCTGTTTTGCGGCCGTCCCCGGGGGAGGGGGGGGCGCCTTTTCTCACATTGGCTTGCACAGATTCCGTCCGGAAATCGGACGGAAGATTGTGCTAGCACGATGATTTGCGGCCGGATCGCGGCCGGAAAAACCGCCAGACGGAAAACCCATGCAGTGGGGACTGCTGCACGGTTTTTCCATATAGCACCATTGTGCTCAAACCCATGCCGTGGGGACATGCCCTAACAAACCGGTAAGGATAGTGAGGGTTGGACCAGCACGGCACACCCATGTGGAGCTGTCCACTGTGGTGGTCACAGCCCACACAATAAAAGAAGACCTGAGTAGTGTTGTCCAGACAGTGGCATAAGTAGAAGCCTGGACTCCATCCCAAACTTTTGATAACCCCCTCCTCCACCAGCTGGTCCCTCTAATATGAACATTTACCGGAACCCATTAATAAAAGTCATGCAATTTCCAGACAATATAAAGAGCAATAACCTCACCATACATATCACCATCATACTGCTACCAAACAAATCCCACGATACCAGGACCAACATTACCAATAACGCCACTAAGGACCCGTATATACCGCCAGAATACGACAAATTACCACCACAGTGACAGAATGATATTCCTAGACTAATACTGAAGGTCAATATACAAAGACCATTATTATCCAAACACAGTGAGCATATAGTGTTAGATACCAGTGTACACAGACTCTGAAGGCTGTATAGTACCCCCAAACAGTGCCTATATAGTGGTAGATACCAGGTGTACATAGGCGCTCTGGAGACATAGAAGTGATTACAATGCAGTTACATTCAGTGACTCACAGGAGATGTCTTCTCTGATGAGTCTTTCACTTTCCCTTTTCTTCTGCATCTGGTCAAGACCTCCATGATGACTTCTCCAGGCCACCACTCATGCTTGAAGAATTTGCACACAAATATCTTAGAATTCTCACTTCTGCAGCACCACTGTAAAAATATCCCAGGGGTGAGAAAGCGGGTACAGGCCATAGCTTAGAGGCACAGTCTACTAAGGAGTTGGGATTTGGGGAAAAGAGATTTACCCCCCTTGAGGTTGTGGTACGACTATAGCCTGCAGCCCTCAGGATCATATTGTGTGGTGAGAACTCCGTCCCTTGGCACCTCAGAAGATCAGCCACAAGCATGATGCATGATCTTAAGGGGGTGCAGGGGATGGAGTTTAGTACTCTAATGCTTTTTGTAGTGTATGTTTTTTCTCAGGATTTACCCATTGGGCTGTAATGGATTTATTGGACTAGACCAGTGTTGGATCCATTTATTTAATAAAATGGTCAAGAAGGATGTTGTTGGGGAGAGTTTATTTAAATAAAATGTTTTTTGTGTTGTGTCAGTGTGTTTCTTTAAAGGGGTTTTAACGCTACAAAGATCATGTCTCAGATTATGGGGACAGTAAAAATAAGCACTTTTGTAATTGGGTTGCATTACCTCTGTCACCTGGTTTAGCAGATATGAGCTTTTCTGTAAATCCGTGTTCTATTTCTGTTGTTGCTGGTTGGACACGCCCCCTGGACTGTTCCCGACCCTTAGACACGCCCCTGCACTGTGATTGGCTGGCTGACATTTCAATCCGCCTGTTGAGATACACCCCCAAATAGGAAACACTGCGGCCACACCCCCTGTGCTGTGATTGGCTGCCTGAACACACTGTGTTTTCTCCCCTCTGAGCTGTTAAAATTGATAGTGAAACCAAAGTCTGCTGTCTCTATACACATCTCCCAGCTCTAGGGTGAATGATCTAGGCAATAACTGCCTGTTTAAGTCACAGATCCCCTCATATAACACAGAGGGCAGTGTGTATTCCTACATATAACACAGTACCACAGTCTGCTGCCTGGTAACAGAGGGAAAGGGGGGAGGCAGGGTGCACTCCTCACAGGTGTTTCATCAGTTCAGACTGTGCGTATAACTGCTTATAGCCCAGCAAGGAGCTTGTGGAGTCAGTCTGAAGCTCTGCAGACATAAGAAGCATGCAGAAGGCTGCAGATCTGTTCTGACCAGACATCCTTCTGCTTCTACTGCCTAATTCAGAATGATAATGTCACAGGTCTTCAGTGAGGAGAGACACGCCTGCTGAGAGAAGAGACTCACCCCTGGATTTCAAATTCAATCTCAGAGAATTAGCTGAAGAGCCTGAACAGTTCAAACGATAAAACCTTTAACCGTTTTTTCAATGTTAGTAATGTAAAAATCTGACAGACACCTTTGTATTACTAGTGCTGGGGCTTGGTGTCAGCCTTTGAGTAACAAAAAAAACCATCCCTTGTTGACCATTTTATTAAAGACATGCATCCAATACAGATCTGATGTAGTCCAGCAGGGAAAACTGTAAAATGCAAAAACACTAATCAGAATTTGGCTGACAGGCTTCTAAAGCTGGGTCCCAGGTAGGTAGGCAGGCAGATAGCAAGGCCCTATATAGGTAGACGAAGCCCTACAAAAGTAGGTAGGTAGTCAGACGGAGCCCCCAGGTAGATAGGAAGTCAGACAGTGTCCCAAATAGGTAGGTAGAGGTTTCACGTAGGTAGGTGTACAGGCTCCAAGATAGGTAGGCATGGACCTAGGTAGATAGGTAAATGGGCAAGGTAGGTAGGTCCCATTTAGATAGGTAGAAACCCGTTAGATAAGCTAGTAGGCCCTAGGTAGGCCCCAGGCAGGTTGGTGGGTTGGCTCAAGGTAGGAAGGTTGATAGGCCCCAGGAAAGTATGTGGCTAGGCGCAAGATAAGTAGGTTGGTAGTCAGTTAAGTATTCAGTAGATAGGTAGGTAGATATATACCTGGGGTCTAGGTTGGCAGAGGGCCCTAGGTGGGCCCCAAGTAGGCAGCAGGTAGGGCCCCTTTACTAAAAGGAAAAAAAAAAACCTCATCTTTCTCCATGTTCTCCTGACGATTGGCAGGCCAACTTCTTCAAGTGAAGCCTGGCGTAGGCAGCACAATAATGTGAGGTCATCAGCCACCTAAGGCCTTAAGCCTACTTGGCTGAATTACGGGGCAGAGCACCGGCGGCTTCAACTGTTTGTGTGTATGGAGGATGCGCAAACAGTTAATTGGACCACGCAGAGCCAGGAATCATGGACATTTACCTTCAATCCCGGGCCCTGCCCTTGAACACATTGGACAGAGGGCCTGAGTGTTCTGAGGCAGGATGTGATGGTGGGCCCCGTTGCAGCCGCTACAGTGGTAGTTCTGCCACTGTGTCCAGCCACCTACAAATGAAGAGTGGGGAGGCCGCCGAGCAGGTGGCACATCATAACGCAACCTACCGAGAATCTGCTGAATAGGACAAATTCCTAGTCTGGGCCTGAAAAAGAAACCCAAATGTGTAGCAGAGGACAACCTCATTTGGAGCAGACATTAAAACAAATCATCAGATATCTTAAAAAATAGTCTGTATAGACTTTAGAGAGGGTGGACTCAAAATAATTTCCTCTGGTGGGCCCAAGGAACTTTAGCCAAATACTTCAGTGTTCCTAAAGAGAATGTATCATCAAAAAATTACTTATTGTTTAACTCATGTTTTTATGTTAAAAATTTTAAAGAATTTTTGGTTATGTTTTTTTAAATTTTCCATATCAGTTTTAATATTTGTTAACAATTCTTAAGTCTTGCAGTTTTCACTTTGGCCGCTATACCTAATACAATACCTATTCTGTAAAGAAAGATTTTCAGAACAAGCAGGGTTACACAAAAAGGTAAACCCAAAATGTGAATGAAAACCCAAGGACCCCCATCAAAATACGATAGTCACGTCAGCCCTCATCCTCCCTGCACAGTGACTTTTTCTCAGGCCGGGCATGTTTTTAAAAACTCCCCATAGAAGTCAGGGGGATGATCCTGTTCATGGCCTTGGCATGAAGCTGCTGAAAAGCATCTAAAAATGCTTTTAAAAACCCCCCTTAAAGGGCCGAACCCTGAAAAGTAGTTAAGGGACCAGAACATTTTTTATTTTGGGGGCCCCCCTTGCGTTAAACATTGAACTTTTTTATTTTTTAAATGACGCAGTTGGATGAGGCCTGTTTTTTTCGAACAAGTTGACTTTATAAGGGAATAGTTAAAGTACACTTAAAAAAAATTGCAGTTTTTTTTTTTATTTTTTTAAAAAAATTTGTTTATTTTTTTTAAAATTTTTTTTTTTACACTATTCACATTTCACCTTTAAATAACTTGTTAGATTAATTCTACAGTTATTACGGTCTGTGGGATACCAAAAGTGTATTTTTTTTTTTGTGCGTTTAATTTATGTAAAATTATTTTTTATTAAATATTTTATTTTTATTTTTTTATTTATTTTTTTTATTCTTTTTTTTAAACACTTTTTAGGGTTTTTTTGTACTTTTTTTTTGACTCCCATGAAGGGAGAACTGCTTAACATTTTTTTTTAATTTTTTTTTACACTTAGTAATGTATTAGCATATTCATATATGCTAATACATGCTAATCTGTGTCAGTCTGACACAGGCAGTGATTAGGACAGCACACAGTCCCGTCCTAATCCTGGCTTCTTACACAGACAACTCTGGGGCCACGCTAGGTCCCCAGAGCTGACTGTGCAGGCCGGTCCCTGAGCTCTGTCGGGTGACCGGGCGTTCCCGACGATCACCCGACAGAGCAGGGGATCCCTTTGATTGCGCGGGCGGTAACGCCCGCCGCAATCAAAGGGTTAAAGCATCGGGTTGCGGAGGTTTCCTCCGCTTCCGATGCCTTGCAGGACATGCTCTGGGATCGGGGCTGTGTTAGTTCAGCCCCGATCACCAGCGCAGCTGCGCTGCCGGCGCCGCAAACCCCCGATGTCTGCAGCGACGTCAAAAGACGTCGCTGCAGACGAACGACCCGCACCGGCCGCCGTCAAAGACGGTGCGCGGTCGTTAAGGGGTTAAAGCAGTGCAAGCAAGAATGTCTTCCCCACAATCATATACAGACAACCGAATTGAGAAATCTACAATCAGAAAACAAAAATGGCGAAGAAGAAAAGAATATGGATCAGTTTTAATTAGTAAAAAAAAAAATAGTGACAGATTTCCTTTAACTGCTCTATATTATGGTCAGTGGGAGAAAAGGAAACAGCTGAGCATTCCCCAACAAGGGTGCACCTCAAGTGACCATTTGCAACATGTTAAATCAATATACCCTTATTGTGCCCTGTTAAAACAATCACAACATGTCCTTTATCTTACTTGGGGCCAGTTTCAAGCAGGTTGGGTGGTCATCATTCCAGGCAGTGGTAGTGGTGGTCAGTCATTCTGCTATAGTCAGGTGGTCACTCATAATCTGTTCTGCAGCCATAAATGAAATTACTCTTCACTGAACTATTAAAGGGGTTGTCTCATCTCAACGTTTCATAGGATGCATGAATGAGATAATGCTGCTTTGCTTTGTCACTTCCTGGTCAAGCTGTCTGTAATTAGCATATGAGCTCCATGTATTCAGACCTCTCTGTTTACTATGTTTATTAGTCTAGATTAAATAAATTACCTTCTGAGGTCCAGAGAAGCTTCTGAGCTAATGTAAAACAGTAATTACTGTTTGTATGAAAGATCAGATAACACACAAGCTCTCACTGCCAGCCACAACCTGTGTTATGGCATCACTCTCTTATCAGATAGAACAAACAGCAGGGAAGAAGGAGTACACTAGAGAAACCAGAGAGCTCAGAAGGTGATACAATTATTTACAGTTCCTTAACAAAAAAGGATGAACAAAGCAATATATTTGGAAAACGTCTTCATTTAGTGTTCCCTACATTTTGAAAGCTATTGTAGTGAGACAACCCCTTTAAGGAATTGACAGTGGACAAGAAATCAGTGTAGTTTTGGGGGCATACAGACTGGAATTCCAGACGTAGACCCATGAGCCCAGTGTTATGGAGACAGTAGGGGGTTAACCCTGTAACCCTCCCCTACCTCTAAGACAATCATGTTCTTTTTGTCTTTGTCACTGTATGAGCAACCAGTTTTCCCTTGCGTCTACACTGCTATTATCTTCTATTGTGCATTCTTAACTGAATACTTCTAGGTTAGAAAGAAGATAAACTTCTAAGGCTAGATTCATACAGTGTATGTTTCCTTGGCAAAGCTTGGTTTAATGCAGCATATATGATTTGCTTTTTTTATGGGGATTACACCATGTTTAGAACATGGACATGCGGTATTCAATGAGACTAATCTACATCCTAGCTCCTATTTTATTTTCTGCATAGTGCGCATAACATGCATAGAAAATTGTCATACACTTCTGTTTTTTTAATCACATATACATATTACTATAAGGCAATGTTCACACGGCTTATTGCTGACGTAATTGCGGGGACGGATTTCGCCCCGCAATTACGCCGGCTGCCGTGCAGCGGGGGGGCCGGCGAGCTACACGCTGTAAATAATGTGCATGTCACTTTCTCCCCCCTCGGCGTATTCGCCGAGCGGGGAAAAGAGATGGAATCCATAGTTCTTTATGAGAACTGTGGATTACCGTAATGACTGGGACAGATTCTAGCCGTACTGCAGCACAAATACGGCGCGCAGTACAGCTGGAATCCGTCCCAGAATAAGCCGTGTGAACGAGGCCTAAAAGATGACTAGATACCCATATTTTTCATTCAGCCAGTTTTGACCTTCCAGACAGAGCCCCGTTTTTGAAATCTGACGTGTCAATTTATGTGGGAATAACTTTTTAATACTTTTACCTATCCATGTGATTCAGAGAGTGTTTTCTTGTGGCAGATTGTGCTTTAAGTCAGTAAGAAATTTTGGTCCATACTATCCTTGTTTATTTCTGAAAAATCTTAAAATATTGTGAATTTTTTCTACAAATGTGGCCATTTTCAAAGTTCAAACATTTCTGCATGTAAGACAGTTATTCCACATAAAATAGTTTATAAATAGCATCTACCATGTGTCCTCTGTAGGTTGGCATCATTTTTTTAATGTGTTTTTTTTTTTTTTTTTTTTTTACATTAGGGGGCTTAGAAGTGTAGTAGTAATTTTTCACATTTTCAAGAATTTTTTTTTAGGGACCAGTCCAGTTCTGACGTGGCTTTTGGGGACCTGTAAGTTATTTGCACCCATAAATGGCTCCACTTAAGAAGCTGCACTCCTTAAAGTATTAAAAAAAAACCTTTAGGAAGTTTATTAATCCATTAGGTGTTAGATAGAAAAATTAAAGCAGATTTTAAATTTTTATCCATTATTCCCTGGAACACGGTAGATGTGACCAGAGAAATGCAACACTACATCGATTCCCCCAGTTCTACTGTTTTTAAAGATATCCCATGTGTGATCCTAATGCGCTACTTGACTCAACCACAAGCCCCAGTATAGGAGGAGCACCTACTGGACTTGGAGGTCTCATTTGCATTACAATTTTCTTTAGGCACAATTGCAGGTTGGCGGACACCCAAAAAATAACCCATACTGGAAACTACACTTCTTAAAAGGGTAGTCCTGTTTCTGGAAATCCTCTTCTCTGGCCGCTATCAGTGATCTGGCCCTGCATGTGAATGAGGAGAGTGGCACTAATGTTATCCTCCTCATTCACTTTTATGGAAGTTCCAAGTATAGCCGAAATGGGACTATCCCTTTAAGTAATATATCCAGAGGTGTTTATTGTGTAAAACAATATTTATGCATCAATATATTCTAATAACTTTTTCATCTTCCTTACACAGAGCTGTGTAAAGCCTTTCTTTGCATGATGAAGTGACTTTTTTTTTGGTACTACTTTGGCGTTTATATGAATTTTTGATGGCTTTTTATTTCATTTTATGTGCTGAATGAAAATCGCAATGCCATGACTGTTTTTTTTTTGTTTTTTTTTACAGTCGCCACCGTACAGGTTAAATAACTTGACTGATTTATAGGGTAAGTCGTTACGCACTTGGCGGTACCAAATATGTTTACTTTATTTTTCTTCTTTTTTGGGGCAATTGTAAAGGGTGGTGTACATGGTTTTTTTTTTTTGTTTGTTTTTTTACTTTTCCCCATAGGGGACTTGTATCAGTGATCTTCAAATTACTGTAACAATGGAGAGCAGTACTGCTGTGTACTGTTCTCCATGGTAACTGTCAATCAATATGCCTGACCATTCCCACAGGGTATGGCCGGGCATAGTGACGTCACAGACAGCACAGAAGCCTTTGTTAGGCTCCTGGGCTGTCAGGGAAAGATAGAAGATCCGTGACTTAAACACTCTAAACGTGGAAACATACTTGGAGTTTGTAGCCTTAAAAGATAGAAGATCCATGACTTAAACAATAAACGGCAATTTGCCTATGTTTCATAAAGCTCAGTCCTTACTTATGGTTTCTGGAAGAGTAGCAGTAGAACAAGGGACGAGCTCACACCTGTAATTACGCAGCAATACACCCCAAAATAAGTCCTACAGCTACGTTAATCATAGTTCTCATTGAGAGCAATGATTACCCTCCGCCTTTTCCAATGCATATTTCACACTGGAAGAAAGAAGTGACATGTCACTTCACTTCCTCCCTGCATTTACGTGTCAGGGATAATGCAGCTGAATGCTTTAGAAGTACGCGCTGGCCAGAGTATAATTTATGGGGAGATTGCACAAATGCAAAAATACCAATAGAAAAACCACTCACATACCCTTCTGTATCGCCTGATTTGTATGCAATTGTAGTACCAGAAACCACCCCCCTTATGCACTGAGGGTATGCAAGTGGTTTTTCTATTGGTATTTTTGCATTTGTGCATTATGCATTATACTGTGGCTTTTTTGCATGCTGGTGTGAACAGGTGTTGAGTTGGTATGCAGTTTTTTATCATCTAATTGTTCCCCCAGCAGTGGGGTGTGTGAGCTTTTGCTCTTCATTTAACTGCACCTGCCAATTTTTCCCAGTTAGCATAAAGGCCAGAGTTGCCAGCTTCTGGGTTCAGTTTAGTCCAGCAATTGAGCTGTGAACATGGTCTAAAGGATTGTGGTACTTTTTAACACACTAAGACCAAAAGAGTAAAAAACACACTGGGCCTTATGTCTTTGTTGCCCATAACAACCAATCAGAGCTCAGTTTTTATTTTTCCTGAGCACTATGTGAAAGCTGAGCTCTGATTGATTGCTTTCATACATAAGGTCCACCTTGTGTGCCTATGTTGTGTGTTCACATTGCAACCAATTAGACACTTTAGATGCATTTTTCACACAGATTTTGATGTGAAAAACCCTCTGCTTACACACCACATGCTGTGCGAGACCACACTTTTCACAATTTTTTTTTCCATTCGCACGACATTTGTACAAAAGACATGAAAAGGGGAACATCTCTCCTTAGGGAGAGCACCATATTGGCGTGTGGAGTTTTGAATTGCCTTTTTGCCCTGCAGATGAGTGATACTGGCTTGGCTAATATCCCTTTTGCTTTCTGAAGACTCAGTGGGTCAAAAGCAAATTGAGGATTTGTTATATCCAATAGAGGGCGCTTGAGCTTCTCAGCCCTTTTCCCATAATGCCTTGTGATATACAAAAGACAGATATATTTTGAGGTATTAAAAAAACAATCCCAAGTGATATTTCTATTTATATCAAAAGTCAAGAATAAAGAATGCCTGAATTGTCCAGCTAATAAGTTTCTATTTGTGCAAGAATAAATTTACAGTAACTATACAGCACAATTCACATTCACTTTGAATAATAATCAGTGATACTAAGCTCTGTAAAGTAATCAACACAATAGAGGATAATGTGTTATTACAAAGGGATTTGGATAAGTTGGAGGCCTGGGCAGGGAAATGGCAGATGAGATTTAACACAGATAAATGCAAGGTTATGCACATGGGGAGGAAAAATCCATTTCATGATTATATGTTAAATGGAAAAATGCTGGGAAAAAGTGACATGGAGAAGGACTTGGGAATCCTGGTGGACAGTAAACTTAACTGTAGCAGCCAGTGTCAGGCAGCAGCAGCCAAAGCAAATAGGATCATGGGTTGTATTAAAAGGGGCATAGATGTACATGATGAGAACATTATTCTCCCACTATACAAGTCACTGGTTAGACCAGACATGGAATATTGTGTACAGTTTTGGGCACCAGTGCACAGGAAAGACATTGTAGAGCTTGAACAGGTACAAAGGCGGGCAACAAAAATAATAAAAGGACTGGGTGGACTACAATACCCAGAAAGATTGGCAAGATTAGGGTTATTTAGTTTAGAGAAAAGACGGCTTCGGGGGGACATAATAAATATGTTTAAATACATCAAAGGTCAATATAGAGATCTCTCCCAAGATTTATTTATACCCAGGGCTGTATCTAGAACAAGGGGGCTTCCTCTATGTCTTGAGGAACGGAAGTTTCTACATAAACATAGAAAGGGATTCTTTACTGTAAGAGCAGTGAGACTGTGGAATTCTCTGCCAGAGGGACTTGTCATGGTGAATTCAATAACGGAGTTCAAAAAGGGTTTGGATGCATTTCTGGAGAGTGATAACATAACAAGTTATAATGACTAGGATTCTGAAGTAGGGTCGTTGATCCAGGGATTTATTCTGATTGCCAGATTGGAGTCGGGAAATAATTTTTTCCCTAAAATGAGGACAATTGGCTCCTGCCTCATTGGGGTTTTTTGCCTTCCTCTGGATCAACACTTTAGCATGATAGGCTGAACTGGATGGACGTCTTGTCTTTTTTCGGCCTTACAAACTATGTAACTATGGAGCGAGCATAAAGTCTCCACTAAAAATGCACAATAAAGTCCACACGTACATGTTGATTGCATTGCAACAAATTAAATCCACAACATTTAAGCAACAATCTGAATATTCGCAGCAAGCCAGGAACCCGCTGTAGATGCTTTTCTAACATGAATGAATGGGGTTTGTTAAAACTCCATTCACTTGCATTGTACTGTACTTTGTTGTGGAATTTTGCCGCAGATTCCACAACTGAAATTCCAGAATACAATGTGCCTTATTTATCACAAGGATCAGTCCATACAGCAAGGTTTTTGATCGGATTTTCAGATTTGAAAACCGTCTGAAAACCTGCCAGCAACCATCCCCATTGACTTTAATAGAAAATCCATTCAGCAGTCCACACTGAACGGATTTTCTTCCTGACGATTTTTTACATCGCCGGCGTTACGAAAAACTTACAACATGCACAGTCTTCTGCCCAGCATTGAATGGTTGAGGGGGACTGGCGAATCCGCAACTGAAAATTAGGATAAGTTCACAGATGAAAAATATGCTGCAAAGAGTTTTTCATGGTGACATAGCGCCAGTGTTTTGCTGTAAGACATCTTATGTATGATTGCAGCACAAATTGGCAGGCAATATGGTATCTGTGTTTCTTTTTTAGTAGAGGGGGTTTTATTTTTTTTATATTATCAGGGAAAATGGTAAAAAAAAGTTAAAAAAAAATTAAGAAAATACCTTTAGTAATTATTTCCATTGTTGTTTAGGGATATTTACTGTATATATAGGTAAAATGTAGTTTAAGGGTCACCTGGCTAACATTTGCGGTTTTGGCTTTTTATTGATTTTTTTTAAAGATTGATTTATTTTACATATTGTGCCCTCCATGAGGTCAGAAATAGATTGCAGGGACCGTGAAGCAGAAGGCCTGAAGGCTTCCTGCTGACCTGCATCTACAGCACTCATTGTGCCTTCTCACTAGATAGTCCAGCTGCCACTGACAGTCGGCTCTTCACTTCTGCAGCAGCACAATGCAGCTGTGAATTCTGCAAGAACTTTCCAGAACATCTTTGCAGACATTTATGCCAACCAACAACTTGTCACATAGATTATGCCCCCCTTGCTGAGGACAGCATAAGCTAGTGACAGACATGCTGTTTCCCTTATTCTGTAACATGCTGTTGTTTCAGAGCATTTAATGCTCAAATCTTATTCATGAGCATGTGTTGGCCACACCCACCAAAGGCTAGCCGCACCCACCTGGCAGTTATTCACATGTTTCTATCTATTCAAAGTAATAGGTTTATCAGTTGAGGTGGGCGAGGCTAGCCTCAGATGGGCGGGGTTTGAAAAAAACTGACTCTTTTCTGGCTGAAAACTGCAGATTTGAGCATTAAATACTCTAAAACTACAGCATCTTACAGAATAAGGGACACAGTGCTGGAAACAGCATGTCTGTCACTAGCTTGTGATGTCCTCAGCCAGGGGGGCATGATCTATGTGACAGGTTCTCTGGATTTCTGTGTTGGTCCTATAAAGATCCAAACACTGTCAGTGTAGAAATGCACAGTGCGGCTGTGGTCCCGCCTCTGATGCATCCGCTAGTGGTCACACAGGTTTGCCAACATCTTGCGTGGCCATCAGAGGCGGGACTAATGACCGCACCACGGCTGCACATCACCGGCTATTCCTACCCTTAGGCTATATCTCCACAGTAAATGTCAAAAGTGCTGTCCAAAATCCGACAGCATTTTAACATTGCTGGCAAAAATTTGCGCTAAAACTCGGTTTTCAGCTTTGCCGCCAGCCCCATACATTCAATGTACGGGGCTGACGGCAAATCCAGACGGAATATCCAATATGTTTTAAAATCAGCACAGATTTTTTATTGCTGTCTATGCAGCATAGTGTAGCGTCGGATTTTCAGCGGATTCTAAATACTGAAACCACCGAAAATCTGACGATATTACCATGCTATACAGACATAGCTTTAGATGTTTGGTGACTGTAAAATCAATAATGCTTGATACCACATACAGAATAAGTCCCTTAAATGTCTAATACTTTTTCCGGACTCAAACTCAAATCTCTACTAAAAATGATAAAATATTCATCTAGATGGGAAAAATTATGTTTTATTTGAAATATATGTATGTTCTTTAGAAACAGAATTATAATGTGTAAATTTTAGTCATTGCAACTTCTCAGAGACTGCTTCTACAGTATTTATGTTGAGAGACTGCAAATGTTTGAATGTGATTTGTATTTACCATATTTTAAGTAATTTTTAGTAATATTGCCCATGTACATACATAAATAGTTTCATCAGTATAGTCCTGCAGTTTTCATGTGCTAAAGCCATTTTGACTTAAAGGGGTTGTCTCACTACATTGATTCATCTTACCTTAGTCCTGTTTTCTTGGTTTCATTTTGAATTCAAGGGCATGTTTACTGGCTTCTACTAGGCTGCAGTAAAAGCCAGGTCTGTAGCTATAGCAACCAGTGCTGGCAGCTTATATGAGAGATTGAACAGGTCTGTAGCTATAGTGACCTGAGGAGCTGATGCAGCCCATACAAGAGGGGATATCTAGGAATAGGTAGGATATTGTTAATGGACACATATTGCAAAGTGACTAGTTTTTACAAGATCTTTAACATAAAAAGCAATCCCTGTAGTGAGATAACCCCTTTAATGGTAGTTATTACTGAAAGCTTTAAAGGTTCACTTCCAACGGTAAAGAGCGTTTTTTTTTTAAATTTTGGAATTTTAATTTATTTATTTATTTTTTTAGCATTTTTGCAGAAGTCTCACGCAATCAAAAATGACATATAAAATCTTACCCTTTACTAGCTGTGATCATAAAGAGATAAAAAAAATTTCCCAAAGAAAAGGGGAAGTGATTATCGGGGTTTTTGGCTCATGACAAATAATAGGTAACGAAATAATGATCACTTTATTGTCCTAGATAGAAAGAAGACTAGACAGGGCAATTATAAGTGCAATACATGAAAGGATAACGGATTCATCTTTTTCTGCATGGGGGTAGAGGTGTTCCAGCTTTAATACTTATCAGGTCCTGCTGATAACACTTACCTCTTTCAGGCCCTTAGACGGGCTGGAAGAGAATGGTTAAGAAATCCTCACTGCCATGCTATCAGTGAGTCCACAGAGGGCAAAACAAAGAGACAAACCTGGAAATAGGGAAACTTTAAAAAAAAAAAAAAAAATCTAAAAAGTCACTTTACGTGAAAATATATAACTCTTTTAAGAGAAAAAGAAAAAAAAAATCGGGGGCGCAAAATAGTGTAAAATCGTAAATTCAAAAAAAATATAAATATTTTAGGGCATCTCACCTCCGGGTTGTTCAAAGTAAAAGGCACAACTCCCTTAAAAAGCCTGCAGGGCTGTTTTCGCCGTGCCCTTATCACGGGCGGGATTCATCCTAAAAAAGGCCAAGTGCGGGCCAGCACCGGTGTGGTATAGAAATGCAGATCCCATAAAGGGGAGAGCGGGGGCCCCGGCGACTTCTCAAAAAATCACGGTCCTCCGGGTAGGTAAAATTTGGGTTTTCTTTATTGTTAAAAAACACAATGGCCTTTACCCTGATGCGTTAAAGCAAAGAATAAAAACAAACAAATCTTTTGGTTTCGCGGGAAAACCCCCGCCTTCTTAGTTAGTATATTCTTTGAAGAAGAGCAGGTGTTCCCCCGCGAAAAGCGTAAATCTTTTTTTGTTTTTATTCTTTGTTTTTAAAAAGCTCATGGTAAGAGCCCATTGTGCTTTTAACAGTAAAGAAAACTAAATTTTACTACTAATATATATATATATTATTATAACACACAAAAAAAATAATATATTATTATAACACACATATATATAATAAAATAATACAATACATACACACACACACTATTTTATATATATATACACAAATATTATATTGTGGCCCCACCCACCCAACGATCGCAGGGTTTGAATAGGGGGCGTACAGAGGGGTCTGCTCCAAAATGCCACCGAAAACCCGGGTTTTTGGTGGGGAAGGCAACGATTTGGGGTCAGTAACCATAGGTTATGACAGGTGTAATAGTATGGTGTTGGGCTTTTGAGGGGTTGCCTTTCCCCCGGGCGGTCACAGGTTGGGTGGGGGCCGTCCCCCGTTCCAGGCCAGGTTTTGGTTCCAGGATTTACCAGGCCTATAAAAAGCCTGTTCCCTTTAGGTTGATCGGGGGGCCGTGGTCTGATACCTGAGAGGGAGCGGGGGAGAGGCTCAGCCCCCCGGAGGTTAGGGGGCCTAAACGTCGGTGGGGTACCGTTTTTTGTGGGTCTGGATGGTAGGTCCAGACCATGTAGGGGGGTTGTTTTGTATGTGGTTAGTGGCTATCGGGGTTGGGTTTTGTTTGGTGCCTGTGTTTGTATTATAGTCTTCAGTGATGAAAAAAACAGGTGAAGCCCCGAAAGAGCCTGTTCAGTGTGCCATTCGACGAAGCGGCGATCCCCGGGGTTAAAGTAACCCCCCGGCGGTCCCAAGTGGCTTTTAAGGTTTTGCGGGGCTTTTTTTAAAATATTTTTATTGTTTTTATTTTTTTTATTAAAAATATATTTATTTTTTTTTTTTTTATTTTAAATATATATATATATATATTTTTTAAAAGGGTGTTATATTTTTTTATAGTGGTGTTGTGTTATAATAACAGTATTTTTATATATAGTGTGTGTATATTATTTAAAGTGTATATATATATTGTGTGTGTGTTTTATGTATATAAATTTTTTTATATATGTGTGTGTATATAATTATATATTAAAATATTATTTGTGTTTGTGTTTTTAAAATATATTTATGTGTATGTTAATTGGTTTTTTTTATATAATGTGGTTGGGTCCCTTTAAAGAG
>JAODAL010003960.1:0-164485 GCA_025379985.1 Phyllomedusa bahiana
ATCCTTTAAACCTAAGACTACAAATAAAAATCATGAATTCTTATCCAGTTTGCTATTTACATCACTGCAATTTCCCAAAATTGTGTGCCCAAGCTGTGGTAAAGTGAGTGTAAGGCCTCGTTAACAGGGCTTATTTGGGCACGGTTTGGCGCCGTACCCGCCCCGGGAAATTTGCGCTTCAGAAACGGCACCAATCCCCCCTGTTTTACGGAAATCCCCTGCTCTCTTTTGAAAACCCAGTGGAATCCGTCGCTCCTCCCCGCTGGGCCCGAATCCGCCGCGGGGGGAAAAAGTGACATGAAAAATTTTTTAAAGGCCCCCAACGCGCCGAAAAACAATGCTTTGGTCAAGGGGGGGGGGAGCGGCGCCCCCCCCCGCCTCCGGCCCCCCCCCCCGCCCCCCCTTATTTTCACGGCGGTTTTTGTGAGCTCAAATAGGGCCCTCACAAATCCGTCGTGAAAAAAAGCCTTTGTAACACGGCCTAAGGATTGTATAGGCACTTGCTTTAAATTCAACAACATGGTCACCTTAAAAATATTTTCAAAATTTTTTTGTGTTTTTAAATATTTTATTCTTTCTTTTGGCACCTTTTTTGCCTCTTCTCATCTTTTGTTATCTCAAGATTGATTGATTTTTTTTTATTTTCATTATTATTATTTATTTTAGAGCGCCCCCCATTTCCCAAGAGCGCGGGTACAATCGGGCTCCCATACAAAACATAGGTAAAATTTAAGTAAAAAGGGAAAACAATTTAATAAATAAATACGGGGTACGGGGAGGAGAGGGTCCCTGCCCGTAAAGGGCTTAAGCCCTACAAGGAAGGGGGGAGGGGACAAAAAGGGTGAGGGCAGACTTGTTTAGGGGTTTGGCCCGTGGCAGAAGGGGGGGTTTTAATTTGTTGGGAAAAGGAAATTCTAAAGAGGGGGGGTTTTTTAGGTTTTTTTTTTGAGGTTAGTGAAGAGGGGAGAGCCCGATGTTTTTGGGGCAGTGAGTGGGGGGGGAAGCAGAGGAAAGCCCTTGGAGGGGTTATGTGAAAACAAAAGAGGAGAGCAAGAAGAAGGTCCTGTGAGAAGTGGAGTTTGGGCGTGAGGGGAGGTTTGGGGAAAAATTAAGGCAGAGAGGTTGAAGGGGGGGGGTTAGGGAACCTTTGTAGGTCTTTTTTCCAACTTAAAACTGGATTCGCTTGGAAATGGGAAGCCAGTAAAGGAATTGGCAGATTGATTTATCCGTCACATAGATTGTGGTTATTTACTGATTCATTACATAAAATTCCCCCTTTTTTTGCCCCATTTGTACAGATTGAAATTACCCCCTTTTAAAAATATTTTTCTGCATATTTTTTCTTTATCTCGGGCAGTGATTATTAATGATTATTGATGTTTTAGAATATTAGGATTCAATTACAATTGATGTAATATGTGTAGTTTTTTTTTTATAAATTTTTTCTTTTTTTTGGGTTTAAACCCCCTTTTTTTCCTTTTTTGATTATTTTATATACATACTTTAATGTGGGGCTAAAGGGAACCCTACATGCACATACATGTGGTTCACAATAGAGTCATTGTTGCAGTCAATTTTTAAAGTTTAAAAATTTAAATTAAATAATTTTAAAGGGAAAGATTGGCCTAAGGGTAAAAATTTTGCTGTATCAGGAATTAATGAACCCAAAAAAAAACGAAACAAAAAAAGAGTAAAATGGAGAAGGGCTTAAATGAACCCGCAATTTTTAGTTTTGGGAATTTGGGGGTTGCCAATCCCACAGAGCGATGGATACATCCATTACTGGGATTTTTATAGGCCCCAAACCAAATTTTACCAATAAAGGGTTTAAAAGTGAGGAGTATCCCGCTTTTTTCATCAGCCCTGGGATTTAAAAATAAAATATTTTTTTTGTGAACTAATTTCTTAAAGGGGTTGTCTCACCACATACATGTTTTGAAATAATTAATGTGAGGTGAGATGACCTCCAAAATAAGAGGATACAATTGGTCCTTTTCCTATCACCACCACATCACTGAAACTTCCTGGTTAAGAGAGCGAGTTCACATCCCAGTTGTCCCGGTTGTCCCAGTTGTAATTGCTGTGACTGTCCTAAGTATCCTACTTGCTTGTAACCCCAATTTAAAGGGTGACTCCTTTATATTTTTTAAAAGGGCCCATTTGTCACCTACAAAAAGGGAAATGCTATGTCATGATCATGCCTGACATAGCCTAGCTTTGGGTCTGGTAACCCGGCCCTGGCCCCTTGCGACGGAAACCCTGGTTTCTTTCATATGTTTTGGGAAATTTTATTCCCAGGGGTGAACTGTGTTCTCCTCACTGTTTGCTTGAAATTTATTCCGGCCAACTTCCTGGCCAGAAAAACCTCCGCACTTTTTTAGTTAATGGTTTTCCCCCTTTTGGGGGACAACCTTCTGTTCCCTTTCCCGGGCTTGTGTTTCTTTCCAAATTAAAGGCCCCCAATTCTTTCCCTTTTTTGGGTTCCCCATTTAAAAGGTTTATTTTACTTTTTCTTTGCCCGCTTTTTGAGGTCCTTTTTTTGCCCGTAGCTAGGGTTTCCTTTTTTGCCCGTCCCCTTTTTTAACGCCCTTTTGTGCCCACTGACAAACCTCTCTCCTATGATTTTTTACTGCTGCGCCCAACCAGTATTGACCTTTTTTCTTGCAACCCATTTTTTCCCCCTTTGTCACACTTTTTGTTTCCCCCGGCCCCTTTTGTTACCGACTTGGACCGCCTGACCACGTTTACTTGTTTTGTGTTTGTTTGTCCTTGTCTGTCTTACACTTTGCTCATTGTAGTTGCTAGTCTTTCGGTCGGGGCCGGCCTATTGAGGAGTCGGGCTCCCCAAAAGGCAGGGACAGAGGCTGGGACCAGTGTCAGGGCCTCACTTGTCTGTATCTTGGTGTGTGTCCCTGACTGGTCCCTGACATGCTATATACAAAAAATAGTTGCTGAAACTTTACTGTTTCTGGACAAGTGGCCAGGCAACTTTGCTGATTGGGGTGGGAAGGTGAGTAAGAAAATGTATCAAGTGCAGAAGAAACAATAGGCCAAGTGTCTAGTTGAGGCATATGTCACAAATGACATTCTTTTGTATGAGAATTGGGAAAGTCGAAGGGGAAAACACACCATCAGCAGAAGAGACGTCCTATCAGTCATGTGACCAGAGAACAGACCAGACATCAGAGGAAAAAAATTAAAAATGCTGTCATATTCCAAAGCTGCTTTACTACAGTACTGATAAAACATCTAGATTTCAGGTGACTGGGTAACCTCTTTTATATTTCATTGCAGTGAATGGAGATCCATTTTATGATACAGAGCTGCAAACTCCATAAATACAGTTTAAGGATAAAATTCAGGCTGCTGCAGATGTATTAAGAAATGAATAAGCACAGACTTTTGGTTCTAAAAACTTTATGATGTTGAAAGTTACTTTGCAGATTGCAGGTTACCAACATAACAGTAGTCTGAGCTCTCATAAGACACTGCTCACTGCTAACAGGAAAGCAGCAGAATTCTGAATATGGCAATGGACATAAATAGGGGAGAAATAATGTAACTTAGGGTTTCACATTCCCTCTTTCCTGCAATGGACTACTTTGTTGAGTTCTAGATAATGTACAATAGCTCACAAAAGTAAGTACACCCCTCTCATTTTTGTAAATATTGTATTATATATTTTCATGGGACAGAACTGAAGATATGACACTTTGATACAATGTAAAGTAGTCAGTGTACAGCTTGTATAACAGTGTAAATTTGGTGTGACCTCAAAATAACTCAACACACAGTCATTGATGTCTAAACCACTGGCAGCAAAAGTGAGTACACCCCTAAATGAAAATGAACAAATTGTACCCTAAGTATCAATATTTTGTGTGGCCGCCATTATTTTCCAGCACTGCCTTAACTCACTTGGGCATGGAGTTCACTAGAGCTTCACAGGTTATAGCCACTGGACTCCTCTTCCACTCCTCCAAGATATCATCACATAGCTGGTGGATGTTAGAGACCTTGCGCTCTTCCACCTTTCGCTTGAGGAAGCCCCACAGATGCTCAATAGACTTTAGGTCTAGAGACTTGCTTGGCCAGACCAGCACCTCTACCTTCATTTTCTTCAGCAAGCCAGGGGTCATCTTGGAGGTGTGTTTGGGGTTGTTATCATGTTGGAATACTGCCTTGCAACCCCGAAGGGAGGGGATCATTTTCTGCCTCAGTATGTCACTCTACATGCTAGCATTTATGGTTCCCTCAATGAACTGTAGCTCCCCACAGCTGGCAGCACTCATGCTGCCCCAAACCATGACACTCCCACCACCATGCTTGACTGCAGGCAGGACACTCTTGTCTTTGTACTCCTCAGCTGGTTGCTGTCACAAACGTTTGTCACTATCTGAACCAAATAAGTTATTCTTGGTCTTTTCAGACCACAGAACATGGTTCTAGTATTCAATGTCCTTAGTCTGCCTGTCTTCAGCAGACTGTTTTCAGGCTTTCTTGTGCAACATCTTTAGATGAGGCTTCCTCCTGGGTCAACAGCCATACAGGCCAAGTTGATGCAGTGTATGTTCTAAGCATTAACAGACTGACTTCCCACCCCTTTAACTTCTGTAGCAATGCTGGCAACACTGTATTTTGAAAAGACAATCTCTGGATATGAGCACGTGCACTCAGCTTCTCTAGTTGACTATGGTGAGGCTTGTTCTGAGTGTAACTTCAGTTAAACCGTTGTTTGATCTTGGCCACTGTGCTGCAGCTCAGTTTCAGGGTGTTTGCAATCTTCTTATACCCCAGGCCATTTTATGCAGAGCAACAATTTTTTTTTCAGATCCTCAGACATGAGGTGCCATGTCAGCTGGTTAGACATTGATGTATGTGTTGAAGTATTTTGAGGGCACACCAAGCTTAGGGCATGTCCCCACAGCCATTTTTTCAGCCAGTTTTACAGATGGTTTTTGGTCTTGAAAGCCGGCTGTAAAATGGCTATCAAACTTTAGAACGCACCTTAATGGAAAAACCGTGCAGCGGTCCCCACTGCACGGATTATCCACCGGACGTGTACTTTTAAACCGTCGGTGGTCCGAAAAAGATTGAATATGTTCATTCTTCTGCCCGGTTTTGGGGCGGAATATGAACATGTCAATGTGAAGGGGGAGGGCAAACAGTGTCTTTTTGCACGGCCACAAAAACAGATCAAATACCGGTCGGATAATCCGACCGGTATTGCTGGGTGCCGTGGGGGCATGCCCTTACACTGTTATACGAACTGCACACTGACTCCTTCACATTGTATCAAGGTGTCATATTTTCAGTGTTATCCCATGAAAAGATATAATACAATATTTAAAAAATGTGAGGTGTGTAGTCACTTCTGTGAGATACTGTAGGTCTGCAAAGTGTGTTCATAAATAAATGTGAAGAAAATATTATATTTGTGTTATAATCTATACTCTATATTCATGTCTTCACAATATATCCTATTTTAACCATCCTGAAGAAATCATTCACCCCTCTTCCTGACCAAGCAGAGTTTTCATTTTTGTTCTAGTACATACAGTTTTGAACGCTTGATCCAGCTGAGTTATTCTACTAATTTCTCTTGATTTTTTCCATAGTAAATATGGCTTTATATTTATATAACTTTACATTAGATTTTTCAATAATCAGGGAGAATGGTAAAGATAAAAAAATATTGTGTTTTTCAATTTTTTTTTAACAAAAAGTGACACTAAAATAAATTTCTAAATTTTGTTTTAATATAGGTAATATATAGTTTTTGGGTCTTCAGGGTTGAGTGAAAGTTGCAGACTGGATAGTTCTATTATTTTTTTAATTTTTTCGTGGTCAAAAAAGACCAACGGGGTGGTCATTTTTATAAAAATGTTTTTTTTGTGTGTCGATTTTCCCTTTAACAGTGAAAGGATACGTTCGCACAGCATTTTTCAATCTATAAAATGCACCCACAGTGTGCTGCTTGTGTGGATGCGTTTTCTGTGCACCAAAATCGCACCCTATAGTTTTAAATAGGGTGTCTGCTGTGTAAAACAGATCAAGAATTGACGTCAATTCTTTAAACAAATTCAAAAGACGCATCAGAAAGAAACATGCAAAACACACATTGGCAACCACTCGTCTGAACGCCGATGCGTGTTTTACATTGGAACTAATGTAAATCACACTGCACATTGTTAGATGTGTGTTTGGGTCCATTTTGGGTCCAAAACATGGATCCAAACACACATCTAAAAATGTGTGAATATACACTACCAGTGGAAATACAGCCCCCTAAATTCACTGCAGAGCTGATATGGGTTGTTAGGACCTGCAGTTACTGAGCCCTGGCAATCATGGGACTCCGTGAGCCAAAAAGTGAAAGCCTGAAGGGTTCCACTCTGTGATGTTCATTTGCCAAAATTTCTGCACAGGAACTTCTACTTGACTGTGACAGTGTCTGGTACTGCCATTAAGTCCATTTATTTCAACTTTGTTCCAGCAATTACCAGTGTTCTTTTTTCCTGCTGTTTGGTGCACAAAATTAAAATATACTTGCTATTAAGCATAATATAAATAAAAAAATAAAGTTTATTTGACTACAAGGGGTTCATCATCACAAACACTGATGGAATATGGATTGAATATGCAATCAATGTCAGATAGTACTTTAATGGCTCGGAGTGGGGGGCAAAGGAAAGGACGAGAGGAGTCATAGTTTTGTCATCTCTCACTCAGGGTTGTCATGGCGGCAGCTTCAACTCCAATCATACTTCTCATGCCCCGTTCCGGGACTAAAACAGTCAAAAGGGTGGAGAACCTGCAGTTTTATGGTGTTTTTACCACTAGGGTCACACTCCATGGCACACTCCATGATGGCAGTGATTGCGGTGTTGTAGGGAGGCGTCCATGATGTTGGTGCAGGAAGCAGGAGGAAGATGGATTAAAGTTGGATTCAAGCATCACTTGACCCTTTTATTCAACGGCAAGCTGATATACATAGCATCTCTCTTTCCTTATAAATTACATTCCTTTCTCCACCTGTGTTTCAGCTAGCAACCATCAGAAGTCCCATCTAAAATCATCCTTTAGCTGGAGGCAGTCTTGGTACTGCAAAGAGTTAGCAAACCCCAGCAGAACTGCCACTCAAACACTTCCAGCTTAGACATTAAGGGGATAGCGGAGCAACCCCAGGAGAACTGGATCTAGAGGCGCCAGGCCACAGGCAAATATGGACACCATTTTGGGCAGTAGGCTTGCGGGGGACTTTCTTTGCACTACCTGTCATGTACACCTACCTAGTGTACCTGTCCAATGGAATCCTCCTCCAATTTCCAGCCTGCAACTCCTTCCATAAAAGTCTCAACATCAGAGCAGAGATCCATGGCCATGGAATAATGCTATGGGCCTTCCCAACTGCAGTCTGAAATGGGCCCAGGCTTCCAAGGGTTAAGTGGGACCCTTCATCTGACAGAGGTTCAGACCACAGGTATAACCACACACTTAATACTAGAACTAAAACTCTCAAACTAGCTATATTAAACTAGGGCCTATTTATAACCTTTTTGCACCTGTACCTATGTACTCCACCACCTCTTATTCAATGGCTGCAAAGCTGAACACTTACAAATAACATACAAATAACAAAAGCTCCTGTAGATGCTGGTCTCTAGCAGCATATGTTATCTCACATTAATACATTAGTATCTCAGTGCAAAATAGCATTTCAACATTGCTTCAGCATAAAATCACATAGTCAGTGGAGTAGCTAAAGGAGTCGCAACGGTCGCAATTGGGATCGGGCCCCTAAGCCAGGGGGGCCCACGAGCACCCCATGTGCACAGCTGCGATATCTAGTTATCCTGTGCACGGGCTCCGTGGCACTGCTGAGCGTCTGCAGGGGCCCATGCGGCTCAGCGTGTGAGGGAGGGGGGGGGGGTGCCCTTCACATCACTACAGCTGCAGCAGCAACGTCTCGCACTTACTTTCAGTTCTTCTGCAGCCCGTGATCGGATCAGCCCCTCCTCTCTCTCTCTGGCAGCAGGAGTCACTGAAGCCCCGCCTACACGCAGAGAGAGGAGAGGAGGGACCGACTCCGATCACAGGAGATGCAGGAGAACTGAAAGGAGGTGAGAGGCGCCGCTGCTGTAGCTATATTAATGTAAAGAGCCCTCACTCCTGTGATGGGAGTGCAGCCCCCCCTCCTCACATGCTGAGTTAATGTGGGGCCCCACTGAAGCCCCCCTCTACCCCAGCGATTCCCCCCTGAGGCTAGGGGTGATGTATGTGAAACTGGGGGCTCTGTGTGAAGCTGGGGGCTCTATGTGAGGCTGGGGGTGCTGTATGTGAGGCTGAAGGCAGTATGTGAGGCTGGGGCTGTATGTGAGGCTAGGAGTGCTGTATCTGAGGCTGGGGGGTGTATATGAGGCTGGGGCTGTATGTGAGGCCGGGGGGTGTATGTGAGGCTAGGAGTGCTGTATGTGAGGCTGGGGGCTGTATGTGAGGCTGGGGGGTATGTGAGGCTGGGGTGTATGTGAGGCTGGGGGGTGTATGTGAGGCTATGGGCTGTATGTGAGGCTGGGGGTGCTGTATGTGAGGCTGGGGGCTGTATGTGAGGCTGGGGTGCTGTATGTGAGGCGGGAGTATGTGTTGCTGGGGGATATGTGTGAGGCTGGGAGCTGTTTGTGAGGCTGGAGGCTGTATGTGAGGCTGGGGGTGCTGTATGTGAGGCTGGGGGTGCTGTATGTGAGGCTAGGGCCTGTATGTTAGGCTAGGGGGTGTTTGTGAGGCATGGGCGCTGTGAGGCTGGGGGGCTGTATGTGAGCCTGGGGTGCTGTTTGTGAGGCTGGGGTTCTGTATTTGAGGCTGGGGGCTGTATGTGAGAATGAGGGATGTATGTGAGGCTGGAGGTGCTGTATGTGAGACTGGGGGGTGTATGTGAGGCGGGGGGCTGTATGTGAGGCTAGTGGGTGTATGTGAGGCTAGTGGGTGTATGTGAGGCTGGGGGCTGTATCTGAGGCTGGGGGTGCTGTATGTGAGACTGGGAGTGCTGTATGTGAGGCTGGGGGGTGCTGTATGTGAGGCTGGGGGGTGTATATGAGGCTGGGGGTGCTGTATGTGAGGCTGCGGGGTGTATGTGAGGCTAGTGGGTGTATGTGAGGCTGGGGGCTGTATCTGAGGCTGGGGGCGCTGTATGTGAGGCTGGGGGCGCTGTATCTGAGGCTGGGGGTGCTGTATGTGAGGCTGGGAGTGCTGTATGGAAAGCTGGGGGTGCTGTATGGGAGGCTGGGGGTGCTGTATGTGAGGCTGGGGGCGCTGTATCTGAGGCTGGGGGTGCTGTATGTGAGGCTGCAGGGTGTATATGAGTCTGGGGGAGCTGTATGTGAGGCTGAGGGCGCTGTATGTGAGGCTGGGGGCTGTATGTGAGGCTGGGGGTGCTGTATGTGAGGCTGGGTGCTGTATGTGAGGCTGGGGGTGCTGTATGTGAGGCTGGGGGTGTATGTGAGGCTGGGGGTGCTGTATGTGAGGCTGGGGGTGTTGTATGTGAGGCTGGGGGGTGTATGTGAGGCTGGGGCTGTATGTGAGGCTGGGGGGTGTATGTGAGGCTGGGGGGTGTATGTGAGGCTGGGGGGTGTATGTGTTGCTGGGGGGCTATATTTGAGGCTGGGGGTGCGGTGTGTGAGGGTGGGGGTGTATGTGTTGCCGGGGGGGCTATATGTGAGGCTGGGTGTGCAGTGTCTGAGGCTGGGGGGCTGTATGTGAGGCTAGGGTGCTGTATGTAGTATATATATATATATATATATATATATATATATATACATATATATATATATACATATATATATATGTATATATATATATATATACATATATATATGTGTGTGTGTATGCATGTGTACACTGTATATGTGTGTGTAAATATGTGTTTCTACACTGTATATATATGTGTGGGTGTATACATTATATGTGTGTTAATATACTGTATATATATATATATATATATATATGTGTGTGTGTACAGTAGTGATGTAGCTACAGTGGTCACATCAGTCACACAGGCAGAGCGGCTGGTATACACTGCCATATCCTAATACTGCCCTCTTAGCCATTGAAGGCAGCAGTGCAATGCAATGATGTCATTACACCACTGCCTGTACTAGGTCCTAAGCCTATCTCTAAGCTTAGGGCATAGTAGATGCCGGAACTGGCGGCTCAGAGCGGGCGGCTCAGGATTCAAAGTGCGGGGGAAGATCAAGAGGGAACAGACACTTTGGCTTTATAACTAGTATTTTTGGCCCCATTTCAAATTAATTTTCTTCTATTTGATGATACCTTTTAATAGAAATAATTTTCTGCAGCACGCTGCACCACAGACATCCGTCACCTCAAGTAGGGAATCTGTTGCCGAAAAGTATTGGTCTACAGACGGTGTCTGGCGGTAAGGGGGCCCCAAGCTGAAATTTTGCACCCGGACCCATGATTCTTTCGCTACGCCCCTGCACATAGTAGTATACACAAGGAGTTTATAGGCACAAGGGGTTAAAATCCTGTATAATACAGGACCTATATGCAGAATGGGTCTTGAAACTTTCCATTTATTTTAATGGGAGTTTTGAGTACAGATGTCCTCATGTGGTGACTTTTAATTCATTTCAGTGGGAGTTCCGAGTACAGCCGAGCCGTTGCATCCAGCTGTATCCAGAACTTCCATTGAAATGAATGCAGCGGCCACTTCTCCATTCAGAGTTGGGAGTTTCAGGACCTGTTCTTGAGATAGTTTTGGGTAACAGCCTCGTACCCTTCTGACATTGATGGCATGTCCTGGCATATAAAAAATATCTTGGCCATATAATAATACTTCCTATCCTATCAATATGCCATCAATGTTTGTGATGACAAGACCTCTTTAGTAGTTGTATTTTAAGGGTCTGCTTAGCCTACCATGTATGATGATTGTTTTGATTTTAATTGTCTTTACTTTTTATAATAAAATTATTACTTTAAGGAAGTGATTTTTAAGTTTTTATTCAAAGTGTAAAAAGTTCATGAATTCTTATCTGACTGAACCCATGTCACTGAGAGGACACTCAATAAATGAAGTGTGCATGTACATTGCTATTGACTGGTGCCCTTTAAGCAGCTGTCCTTTAGCCTTATTCCAGAAACAAACTTCAAATGTCACAATGCAGCAGAAGCTGCCACATCAGAGACACTCCACCTTTCCACTCAAGCATAAACTTCTCATCTGATTATAAACCTCTGTTAACATATTGTATTTTGTAATATGCTTTAAATAAAAGACAAGGAAATTGTCTGGAAAAATTAGTAGGAAAGAACAGAGAATGAGGCAAGCTATTCAGTGATGCCAAGTTCTCAGCATGAGTGTGCATTCCTTGCCCAGCATGAAAATCAAGGACACATTTCCTTTGGAAGGGTTAAAATTTTGTAATATTATGTATGTGACTTGTCGGAATTCTATGACTTGCCTTGCACAAACCTGTTTCCTCTCTTGTAAGAACTTCTTGGCAGCTTAACATGTGATCTCTAAATGATATTGTAATTAGTATAAGTCTACTGTTTAAATTGCCTTCTAGTGGTCCTTCAGTTCATATGTAGTGGCTCTTGGGACTTAGTAATTTTATAGCCTTGATATCACCTCAGCTACGCCTCTAGCTTGTAACATAAATTGTGTGTTTCCCATTATTTGCTCAAAGATTCTTACTTTGAGGTGTTCTGATAAAGAGGTTTCAGACTATTACAGAGATAGCGGGATTTTTTTTTTATTACACCTGTTTTCTGTCAAACTGGACCTTCCAGTGCAAAATATGGAAACCCTAAGAGGAGGAGTTTGCATTATTAGTTTCCAGGGTCTTTGTCAAGTTTAAGTTTTTTTCTATACAGCAAAATTTAAATTTGTTTCCAAACTGGCAGGGAAGGAGTTAATTAACATTATGCAATTTCCTCTGGCAGGAGAAAGCAGTTATAGCTCATATCCCTCTACCAGTGCTCTGTATATATAGGAAAAACAGCAAAACATACATATATACTATTAGGGGCAGGTAAAGTGGACCCCAGTATTTGAAAGTGGGTAGCACCAGCCTGGTTGGTGCAGCATGACTTACTATTTCTACCTTTAGGTGGCACTTTACTCATGCCAACAAACCATGTGACTGAATTATTATTGGAGGGATCAATCATATTGGAAATAGCAACTGTGCCAGATTCCTCAAATGTCTTCCTTAAAAAACTATAGGTATGATTACTACGGCCATAAAGACAGTTGTGCAGCTTGGAAAGAAGTTGTCCTATTAGACTCATTGCTCTGACTAAACATTGGGATTACTGAGCAGGTGATCATTTCTACGGCATCCACATATCTTGACAGTATAACCCCTTTAAATCTCAGCTACATGGACATTTCTATCATTTCAATGCAAAACTGCAGGAAGAGATGGAGGCGATCAGCTTGAGCAGTTGACTGTTTGATGGTTGGTCACCACAGGACCGTATTAGGACCTTGTCATGTGTAACTACAGAACTCCAGGTGTTAATGAAATCTGTCACCACCCTACCCGGGACATTGGTATTAACTCCATCGCCACCAGGGATCTTGTTATTAACCCCTTCTCTACACCACAGCACCATGGCTTTGTTAGTAAAGAGGCTATCCAGTTCTTATTTTTTAACGCTGCTGGAATAAAATACGAAAGAAACTATCCTTACATCTGTTCCAGCACTGCCACTGCCCACCCTCTAACCCTATCCATTTTTTACTTCTAGCTCATGGTGTAAGTAAACGTGGTGGTCCTGATCTATTGCCTGATATCAATAATTGGAGCCATTCACTTCTGAATGGTGATGTCAGGAAATGGCACTTGACCACTGCAGCCACTCCTTGAGTGGGAAACAAACAGGGGAGTGGTGGAGATGGGGGTCTACCCAATGTCAGATGAAAAACGAAGAGATCGGCAGCTTAAAATGTTTTCATGTCTCAAGGTCCAAAAATTCTTGACCTTTCTAGTTACATGAACTAAACAGTGAGCTCCAAAGTGATAAATGATAATCTATTGACTGCTACATCTGCACCCTATTTAAAAAAGCAAAAAAAACCAAAAAAAAAAAAACCTATAAAGAATATGCATTTTTGCTTCCCGCTTGAATTTGCAGGCGGTAGTGACTCTAGCTTCCAGTTTGTGGCAGTACCTGCCTTGTGACCACAGATCTTGCAAATATCATTTGTGACACAAGACTCGTTAGCGCCATCTTCTGCCAGAAGGGGATGAAAAAAAAAAATCGATGTTATTTCCCCTTTAAGTATTTATTGTCACTGTGCTTTTAGATGAATTAAATATTTAAATGCAATTAGCAAACACAGACGTCTCCCCGTATTTGCATGTTAGTGTTATTAAAAATGTAATTAGTAATTAGAAATGATTCATAACTGAGCAGAAGGTTGCTACATAACACATTACCAGACTGTGTTTAGGCTTTAGGGCCACTATTTGTCTACAACACACGGCTTCGTCAGAAATGTGTCAGCCCACTATTTGCCAGGTGCTTGGAAGGCCATCTGCAGACATATGTAAATTTTTCTGTATTTGCATCCTGCAACATTGGCACAAGCATGATTTGTAAAGTACGGTGTTATTCGGGGCCCAAATCACACACATGTGACAGCTGCTCGTATTCTTACTCAAGTTTGATTTATTCTCAATTTTAATTCAGTTGTGCTAAATAATAGACATAAACCATGTTGCCTCTTTGAACTTCTTGTACAACCCTCCAGCTTTTTTCTGGTATGCAAATGTCTGACTACTAATTCTATTCATTAGGTTTTTCAAGAGGTGTACTAGTAATAAGTGCTTTTAAATCTGTCCTTTCGCCCTGGACCAGCGTCACTTAAAAAACTAAATGCTTATGTCAAAATGTGCAATAAGGGATTCAAAGAAGGAGCATTTAGTCATTTTGCATTACATTTACTAACACATATTCTGGTCAGATTATTGTTAGTTTTTAGTACTGATATTTTCCTAAATACTGCAAAAAATTCTTTGCATTAGTAGAGCAAGAAAAAATTGGAAGTATAAAAAGTTAAGGCCCCATTGACATCTGAATTTACGGTATACCAACAGGCTACCAAAACGAGGTGTGAATAGCCCCTTAGTAAGTGCTGAGGCCTTGTGTTTAAATGGGAAGTTAAAAGGTAAAGAAGTAACCAGTAGCAGATACTAAGACAATTTGAGTTATCACTTTCTAATGGCTAAAGTCTAACTTGATAAGATGTGAATTTGCCATCTTTGATTGCACTAGTTTTTTTAAATTTTATTTTACTTTTTATTACACCATTGTAGATTTGCAAATCAGATCCAGTGTCTAAGGCGGCACCTCTGGGAGGTGGAGGACAGTGTCAACTATGCACAGTAACAGTGACACATATGCTACACAATTCCCTCCCATGCCTTCTGCTGGACTTACTATTAAAACTTTCTGGAGAAGTGAGCACTGATGGAGCAGAGATATATTTTATGCCTCCTTACTTTTTGATTTTAAGTTCTCCCCCAACAATGCTCCAAAATTTAGTTCAGTTATGTCCCTTTTTATGCAAATTTGTAAAATTTTCAAGGGCCTACAAAAACCTATTGCAGAACCTAGCATTGTATGAAGGTGTTACCTAGTCAGGGTATGCTGGTAATATTTAGTCAAGGTAGGACGGTAATATTCTGTCACTTTTATTATTTGGAGGTATGGCTAATCTACATTTACAGATTACAGCTTCAAGGACAGCATAGTGTTCCCTATACAGTGGTCCCTCAACAATATAAATTGGTTACAGGAAGACCAATGTTTTTTGAAACTGTTGTATTTTGAAACCTGATAATTGGTTCCAAAGCCCCAAATACTAAGACAGATGTTTTACAAGTAAACTGTTCCTGGATCGTCTACTCAATCATAAGTGTCACAGATCGGCAGTGTCTGGGACATTGTATGACAAGTGTGGTTTCAAGATTCATTGTCCCAGTAAAGACCATTGTATGGTTAAGATATTGTATTCTGAGGCCATTGTAACTTGATAGACCACTGAATTTAACAACATAGCACAGGAGTATTTGAAAACACAGTTTACAGCACTAGGCTGTTTCCACTGTCAAATATAATGTAACATTACCAGAACACTGGATCTATACCCTCTCAGGGAGATATTATTAGCACATATTTATATGCACTGCCAGTAGTTCTGGTCCTGGTGTTTCTTTAACCCATTACTGATAATGGGTTTATGGGTACATCCTATTGTCGATAAGATCCTATGTAATGGACTTACTCACGCTTTGGCGATTGTGGCTACATCATCTAGATGAATGAGGCACTGTCCTGTGTACCGTTCCTCTCTCCATTCAGCACCCCCTGAAGAGATTGCGTCCAGTATCATCCCAATTCAGAGGTTCAAGAATGAAGACAGAAGACCAGAGAGACCAGGCGCTGGAACTCGGGAGCAGATGAAGAGGAATGCAAGTTTCTTTATTTTATTGGGGCCCCAGCAGCTACTTGTTTGATTTTATTACAAGGTGGACATCCCCTTTAACACTTCTATTTTTTAAGCAGTATTTTTTCACACCTACCTAAAACTTTTGCACATAACTCTATGTTAAAAACTTAACATGATGACATTATTTTCATAAAACCTTAAAAACCTTTTATTTAATAGAATTTATTGAGCTGTAAGAAACTTATGTAGATCCAGAGATAGAGCTTAAAGCTAACGGCAACAATACAAAATCTAACAAGGCCCCCTCTTACCATCTGCAATACTGGTGTCATATGTAGTTGAGGGACCTTTGGGCTTCCTCAGGGCCCAGGTGTGTTTGCTTTGTTTTCACCCCTATGGCTGTGCTCTTCTCTGCTCTAACAATTTCTAAAGTTTAAACATAAAAGTCTTATAGCAATTTTCCAAGAATAAATGTTCCCCTGGGGATGACAATATCTCCTAGTGTAATACAACAGTTAACACAATTATTATAATAAATTACATTATCTTTTTTCATTCCTCTAGCTAATGAATGCAGCATGATGTTGATGATCTTTATGTCAACTTAATATCTCTGTGCAATTCTGAGAATTGACAAACCTTTAGAAATATGCCTTTTTGTCAGTTCTGAGGGTGGAAAAATCCATATCTCTTGATTTATTGATATATTTCTAGGCCATTCTAGTGTCACACATTGCAAAATAGTATAAACCTTACATTTACTTTTGGATTCCAGTTGGAGTTTGACCTTGACCATAAGAGCACAGATGCATAACCCACTTATGCATTAAAGTGTTGGGTCGGTAAATCCATAAGGTTAAACAGCAGAAAAAAGCTTCATGAGAACATTGGATGCTGCTAAGTTGTTGATTAAATGATCTACGCTAATGGGCACTGGCGAAAACACCTGGGGACCTTTATGTCATTTATGAATATTTTACTCACTTTTGCTGTTCTTTCATCAGTTTGAAAGAAAAGATGAGACAGTGAAAACTGTCATACTCATAGTTAAAGTAAAACTTAACATTTTATTTTTACTCATGACCTTCATAAACATAGATTTAAATGGTACCTGGCAGCTGTTTAAAGATGTTCAAACCATAGCCACAAGCTTCTCATTGTAGTAAGGTGTGTCATACTCTGAAACACTGTGGCCCAGATGTCTGAAAGTTGCTGCACCAGTGTTCTGACATATTCCTAAAGCATTTGCACCAAAAAGAAGAGTTTGTCCGACAAGATCGACACTTTTGTCCACGTCACTCTTCGGGGGGTGTCTATGCCAATTCTTACAATACAACACATTTACGTAGCTCTCATACCAAAAAGTGTCGCAGTTCATGCATCGTTATTTATGCCATTTTCAAGGTGGTGAGGCTAAGACAAAATTACAGCATAGGACACTTTTTTGGTGCTTGGCAGTTTGTCTTGCATGACACATTTATAAAGTGCGTTGAGAGACTTTCAAATATAAGCACGAACTCAACTTTGGGCAGCATTACCTAGGATATTTTCCAGAATTACACTTTTCATACATCTGGACCTGGATCATCCCAGAGAAAACACTTTAACCACTTAGCGACATTTGATGTACCCATATATCATACATGGGAAGGGGTTCTCACAAATTGACATCTGGGTATGTCATGAAGATTGTGCAGGTTCACAAGAAGAGCATGGAACCAGTGGAATATTACAGGCCCCATGCTCTGTCAGCCAAGACTGGAGTTAAAGGGAACCTGTCGCATAGTTTTTGCCCCCCTTGCTGAAGACAGAACAAGCTAGTGTCAGACTTGCTGTTTCCAGTGCTGTGTCCCTTATTCTGTAAGATGCTGTAGTTTTCGTGTATTTAATGCTCAAATCTGCAGTTTTCAGCCAGAAGAGTCATTCGAAGAGTCCTTCAGAGTGTCAGTTTTTTTTTTTCAAACCCCGCCCACCTCAACTGACAAAGCTATTACTTTGAATAGGTAGAAACATGTGAATAACTGTCAGTGGGCGGAGCTAGCATTTGGTGGGTGGAGCTAACACCTACTCATGAATAAGATTTGAGGGGTAAATGCTCTAAAACTGCTGAATCTTACAGAATAAGTGGCACAGCGCTGGAAACAGCAGGTCTGACACTAGCTTGTGCTGCTCTCAGCAAGGGGGGCACTACCTATGTGACAGGTTCCCTTTAAGACCAGTCATGGCTCTTTAGCTGCCACAGATAATCACAACTGCTGCAGCTAAATGGAAGACAGAGGGAGGGAGCTCCCGCTGTCTGCATCTGCACCCCTGCAACGTGATTGTGGGGTGCCAGTGCCTTCCCTAGCAACCCAGAAGCCTAGCAAAGGTTTCTGGGTTACCTGTGACGTCTCTACTTCTGGCCGTGCCCTGAGGGCTCAGCCGGGAATAGTGGTTGACAGTTTACAATACTTAGCAGTACAACTCTGTGCTACCAGGACAGTGATCTAAAGATCACTGATTCAATACCACTTTAGGAACAAGTAAAAAAAAAAAAAAAAAGTAAAACCAGAAAGAATAGGAAAAAAGAATAAGTAAAACACAAAAAACACGTAAGCCAACCTATTCTGTTTACAAACATAAATCACCCTAAAAAAAGAAAAATCAATAAGTATGTATATTTGGTATTGCCACATGCATAACAACCTAGCCTATAAATCGTTCATGTTATTTAACCTTTAAAATACCCCTAAGAAACATTTTTGTTCATACCGCTGCACATAGAATGGAATAAAAAGCGATTAAAAAGTCATATAAAAGCCAAAGTGGTACCAATGGAAACACTAACTTGTCCTGCAAAAAAATAGCCCTTACACAACTCTGTACAAAAAAAAAAAAAGGTTATGGCTATCAAAAAATAGTTATGCATAAATATTGTTTTACACAATACCCATCCCCCCCTTTTTTTTTAAAGCGCTATAACATGAAAAACTATATCAATTGTGTATCGCCGTGATTGTATCGATCCACTAAATAAACTAATGGTGAGCGCTGTGAAAATGAAAAACACTCTTCCTAAAAAAAATGGATTTAAAAGTGATTAAAAGGTATTGTCCCCCCAAAAAATTGTACCAATAAAATCATCAACTCATCCAGAAAAAAAAAGCCCCTACACAGCTCTATACACAGAAAAGTAAAAAAAGTTATGTCTCTCAGATTATGGCGCAAAAACCATGTTTTCTTTTTTTAAATAACAGTTTTTATTGTGTAAAAGCAGTAAAACATAAAAAACATATTTAAGTTTGGTATTGCTTTAGTCGTATCGACCTACAGAGTAAAGTTAATATGTCATTTATACGGAACAGTGACCGCTATTAAAAAATAAGAAAACACTACCAGGATTGCTGTATTTTGTTCATTACCACTCTCAAAAACCTTGATAAAAAAATGGCCAAAGCATCATATGAACCCCAAAATGATACCAATGAAAATGTCAACTCATCCCGTAAGAAACAAAAGGGCAACATGTATGAAGATCAGCGCGTCGAAGCGCCTGTTTACACGTTTTTTTTCGTGAAAAATGCGCTCATAAATGTGGTAAATGTGGTAAAGTTACCCGCACCTCGCCTATGTGTTAGGCGCATTGCGGAACTTAGGCGCATAGGGGATGCGCCTAACATGTATTAAGTTTAGAGACAGGCTGGAAATAAGCGAAAAATCATTAAGCATGTTAGTGATGCGAAAAAATTAATTTTTGCTTCTTTCGCCTTTTATTCTATTTAGTATATACAGCAAGAGCCAGCACAGCACAGGTCTTGCTGGGACCTGTGGTCCTCCAAGCAGGATTTCTATGTTCACAAGGCTTATTTCGGTTCGTATTTACGGACGTATTTACGTTTGCAAATACATCAGCAAATCAACCTAAAATATTGAACAATTAGCTTAGAATTGTTGCCAATGGAAAATACGGATGTATTTGCGGAAGTAAATACGTCCGTAAATACGACATGAACTAAGCCCTGGGAACATAGAAATCCTGCTTGGAGGACCACAAGTCCCAGCAACACCTGTGCTGTGCTGGCTCTTGCTGTACATACAAAATAGAATAAAAAGGTGAAAGAAGCAAAAATAATTTTTTGGTATTAAAAAAGACAAAAATTTACATCAGTACAACATCATCTGTGGCTTATTTAATGTAAAATTAGATGAATTTTCTCCGTATTTTTAAGAACTTTTATAGCTGATATTTATTTCTTTTTATATAATAAATATTTACTTTAATTTTAAATGATCAAAATTTTCAATAAATAGAATTTGTTTTGATACAACTATGATATGTATCTTTATTAATTAATTAATTTTATAGACAACTCATTTTTATTGTTGTACTGTTGTAACAGTAGTCATAGAGCACATTTTGCCCCATTACAATAAGTTCTAGCTTCACTGCACCTCCTCCGACTCAGGTCGACCACATTGAACTAGGTCTGCCCGTCGGAGCTGTAATGCGCCTCACTTTGCTGACCGGCATTCCTACATGCGTTGGAGTATTCAAATCTGGTGCGTCCCGCCCCAGAACAACCACAGCGCGCCCACTGCACGCCCCTTCATGTTAGGCGCATTCCAAAGTGGCGAAGCTTGCGCCTAACATCGCATTTGAGTGTTCGACAGCGGAGTCGGCACAGTGAGGCAAAGTATACGCCTGAAAACAGGTGGAAAGCCCGATCATACATGTTGCTGAAAGTCTATACAGCTTCATATGTAGAAAAATAAAAAAGTTCTGGCTGTCAGACTATGACAACATAAAAAAGGCAATTTTTTTTTCTATTGTGTAAATGTAGTAAAACATAAAAATACTATACAATTTATATCATTATAATTGTACCGACCCCCATAGTAAAGTTATCCTGTCATTTATACCGTATGACGAAATTAAACCCAAAAAACAGCTATTTTTCCCCCCATTTTCACAGCCCAATTGTAAAAAAAGCTGTAGAACACCCGTAGGCTCAAAATGTACAATACACCCTAGCTGAGATCCATGAGGGGTGTTGAATCCAGAATGGGGTGACTTCTGGAAGGCTTCATCTGTTCTTTTACTTTGGGGGCTTTGCAAATGAGACCTGGCACCTACCAAAATCTGCGTTCCAAAAGCCCAATAGTGCTCCCTCCCTTATACTCCCTGCCATGCGCCCAAACAGCAATTTAAACCCACACACAGGGTATTGTGGAACTTTGAAGTAATTGCAATTTTTTTTTTTTCAGGATTCCTTGTGAAAATGAAACACTTTCAGTTTCAATTTCACAGCCTAATGCTAGAAAAATTAGTGAAATACCTGTGGGGTTGAGATATGCACTACACCCTTGGATATATTCCTTAAGGGACAACAAAAAAGAGAACAAATATCTATCAAGGATTTGTGGTTCCAAAATATTCCTTAAGGGGTATAGTTTCCTCTATGGGTTTTATGTTTTAGCACCTTAGAGTGTTTGCGAACCTAAAATGGCACCTAAAGAAAATCCTAATGAAAATGAGACCCCAAAATGCAGTAGGTGCTCCTCCCATTCCGAGGCTTGTGGATGAGCCAAATAGTGCCACATATGGGATATCTATAAAAATGCCAGAATTGGAGGAATCGATATTGAGTTTTCTTGGTAACATCTACCATGTAAGGCCGTGTTCACACGGCTTATTCACGGCGGATTTGTGCGCCGTATTGAGCGCACAAATCCGCCGTGAATACGGGGCGGGACGGGGGCGGGGCCGGAGCGCGGCGGGGGCGCCGCTCCCGGCCCCATAGACAATGCATTGTTTACGGCGCGTCTGCGGCGTAAATAATGTGCATGTCACTTTCTCCCCCCGCGGCGGATTTGCTGAGCGGGGAGGAGCGACGGATTCCACTGTTCTCTATGAGAGCAGTGGATTACCGTAATGACTCTGACGGATTGGCGCCGTATTGAAGCGCAAATCCGGCGCGGAATACGGCGCCAATCCGTCGGCAAATAAGCCGTGTGAACGGGGCCTAGAAGTCAATAATGGATAAAAATTTTAAATTTGCAAAAAAATTCAAAATTTTGTAATTTCACTTCCACTTTGCTTTAATTTCTATGAAACACCTAAAGGGTTACTAAACTTCCTGAATGCGGCTTTGAATACTTCAAGGGGTGCAGTTCTTAGATGGAGTCATTTATGGGAGTATCTAACATACAGGTCCCTTTAAAGCCACGGCAGAACTGGACTGGTACCTGAAAAAAATTTATTTTGCAAACTCTTGAAAATGTGAAAAATTGCTACTAAATTTTTATGTCCCCTTATGTCATAAAAAAATAAAAAGAAATTTAAGAAATTATGCCAAAGTACAGTAGACATATGGTAGATGCTTGTTATAAACTATTTTGTGTGGCATACTGTCTTGCATGCAGTGATTTTTGAACTTTGAAAATGGTAAATTTTTCCAAATTTCACGACATTTTGATATTTTTCACACATAAACATGGATTGTAAGGACCAAAATTTATTATCAACTTTTAACTATCAAGTAAAAGTATCAAAAAGTTATTTTCACATAAAGTGACACATGTCAGTTTTCAAACATGGGGTTCTGTCAGGAACGTCAAAATTGGCTGTGGTGATAAGGGTTAAAATCAATCAGGTATGTGAAAAACCTCTGCCAGTACCCGGTGTCCTAGTCCTAGGCTAGTAACCTACCATTTAATCTCACAGTGGCCCAGAGGACCCACAGTACCTGCTATTCAACGTGTCAGTACCTACTGTACCCGTTGAAACGTGACATGAGTCCACAGTGTTTCTTCTCCCACCCGGATCAACTTAGCTGACAGATCTCCCTATGCACAAATACACTTTCCGACAATGAAGAGACCTATGGCTACTTCATGCTGTTGTAGCTCAGGCAGCATGAAACAGCTGGTAAGTAAAATTTTAGATAGATAGTTTTTACCTCCATAGTCAAGAGTTTAAAAAAATAATATATGTACAGGGCTGCGGCAGTATTCTGGTGTCCTTTCAGCCCAAAAACTGGGACAGCCCTGTTCTCTAGATATATGAGCAGACACACCACAAAATTAGGCACAGTTTGCGGTGCCCACAGCAGTTTGTAATGCACCTAAGATATGGGGGCGTTCTGTAGGTGTGTCGCACCACAACCGTATGATTCTACACAGTAATTAACCCCGGACCGCCGGAGCCAGTTTTGGCCTCTCTGACAGAGCCCCACTTTTGAAATCTGTCATGTGTCACTTTATGTGAGAATAACTTTTTGAAACTTTAACCCATCCATGTGATTCAGAGATTATTTTCTCGTGACACATTGTGCTTTAAGATAGTAAGAAATTTTGGTCCAAAAAAATGCTTGTTTGTTTGTGAAAAATATCAAAAAATCGTGAAAAATTAGAAAAATTTACCAATTTTAAACTTCAAAAATTTCTGCATGTAAGACAGATAGTTATTCCACTCAAAATAGTTTATAACTAGCATCTACCCTATGTCTTCTGTAGTTTGGAATCATTTTTTTTAAATGTATTTTTTTTTTACGACATTAGGGGGCTTAGAAATTTAGTAGCAATTTTCAAATCTCCAACAAAATTTGCAATATACATTTTTTAGGGACCAGTCCAGTTCTAACGTGACTTTGATTGACCTGTATGTTAGATACCCCATAAATGACCTCATCTAAGAAACTACACCCCTTAAAGTTTTCAAAACCGCATTTAGGAAGTTTATTACCCATTAGGTGTTTCATAGGAATTAAAGCAAAGTGGAAGTGAAATTTCAAAATTTCACTTTTTTGCAGATTTTCAATTTTTATACATTATTGACAAGAATACGGTAAATGTGATCAGGGAAATGCAACTTAAGATTGATTCCCCAGATTCTGCCGTTTTCAGAGATATCCCATATGTGGCTCTAGTGCATTATTTGGCTCAACCACAAACCCCAGAATAGGAGGAGCACCTACTGGACTCTGGAGTCTCATTTTAATTATGATTTTATTTAGGGGCCATTTCAGGTTTGCAGACGCCCTAAGGTGCTAAAACTTAATAAACTCCCCTAAAAAGACCCCATATTGGAAACTACACCCCTTAAGGAATATATCCAGGGGTGTAGTGAGCATATCGACCCCACAGGTGTGTCACAAAATGTTTTAGCGTTAGGCTGTGAAAATGAAAAAAAATTTTTTTTCCAATAATCTGCAATTTTAGCTGAAAATGTTTCATATTTACAAGGCATCCTGGTAAAAAAGCACCCAAAACCTTGTTACGCAATTTCTTCCAAGTTCGGCAATACCCTACATGTGGGTGTAAACTGCTGTTTGGGCGCATGGCAGGGCGTACAAGGGAGGGAGCGCTATTTGGCTTTTGGAACGCAGATTTTGGTGGGGCCATGTCGCATTTACAAAGCCCCCAAAGTACCAGAACAGGTGAAACCTTCCAGAAGTCACCCCATTTTGGATTCAGCACGCCTCATAGATCTCATCTAGGGGTGTATTGTACATTTTGGGTGCACAGGTGTTCCAAAGTTTTTTTTTTGCATTGGGCTATGAAAATGAGGGGAAAACGCAATTCCGTCATTGTTTTTTGGGCTTCAATTTTACAGCGTTCGCCGTGCAGTATAAATGACAGGATATCTTTACTATGGGGGTCGGTACAATTGCAATGATATAGATTTTATATAGTTTTTTTATGTTTTATTACTTTTACACAATAGAAATAGGTCTATAAAAAATTGTGTTTTTATGTTGTCATGTTCTGATAGCCATAACGTTTTCAGTTTTCTGTATACGGAGATGATTATGGGCTTGTTTTTTGTGGGATGAGTTAACGTTTTTATTAGTACCATTATGGGGGGGCATATGCCGCTTTGATCACTTTTTATTAAGGTTTTTGTGAGGATTTTGAACAAAAATACGCATTCCGGTAGTGTTTTTTTTTTTTTTTTTTAATGGCGGTCAGTGCATTTATAACTAAAATACTGCATTAGAGCAGGTAAATACGATAACAGAATACCCAAAATTTGTATTTTTTTTATGTTTTTATGCTTTTATAAAATTTTAAAAACACTTTTATTAAAAAGAAAAACACGTTTTTGCTCCCCTTTGTCTGGGCCATAATTTTTTTTTTTTCTTGTAGGAGTGTTTAGGGGTTGTTTTTTTCGGGGAAAGAGTTGACGTTTTTATTGGTATCTTTTTTGGGGGGGAAAAGACTTTTTGATCTTTTTTAAATCGTTTTTTGGAAAAGCGGGGTGAAGAAAATACTGCAACCCCTAGTAGTGTTTTTTTTTTTTTTTTAACAGCGTCCCCCGTGAGTATCATGCCCAGTTAGCTTTATTCTGGGTTGTTTACGATTACGGCGTTTCCCTTTTATATAGTTTTTTTTAAATTTTTTAAAAAGCACTTTAAAAAAAAAAAAAAAAAAAGTGTTTTTATTGTTTAAATAAATTCATGCTTCGCGTTTTCTGAGGGCCATAACTTTTTTTTTTTCTGTATTAGAGCGTGTAAGGACTTTTTTTTGCGGAATGAACTGAAGATTTAATTGGTAAAATTTTGGATTTAAAAATTTGAGTTTTTGATGCTTTTTATTCCATTTTATGTGCTGCGGATGTACAAAATCGAAATTTCTGTGTTGTTTTTTGTTTTTGTTTTTTTTCGGGCCTCACCGTAGGGGTTTAAATTAACATGACGATTTATAGGGTGGGTCGTTATGCACGCGACGATACCCAAATATGGGTACTTTATTTATTTTTGATTTTTTTTTGGGGGGATTGGCGTTTGTAAAGGGGAAAAGGGCAGTGTAGTGTTTTATTTTATTTTTTTTGTTTGTGTTTTACTTTTTTTTGTATTTGGACATTTATTTTTATTTTTTTTTCATTTTTGTCACTTTTTTTCTAAACAATCATCAATTGTTGTTAGAAAGCAGGCCGTGCAACTACTCATATGTGTACGGGTGCCATGACAACCCCTGTCACCATGCCCACAATGATTGCGGGCGGGTGACGTCAAGATGCCCCGAAAGTGCCTTTCATTTCCCCGGGGGATCTTCAGGGGGGGGATCCCCCGGGGAGCAGAGGAGGAGCTATCCTCCCCCTCGGTTTTATTATCGCAGCCATTACGGTCAGTAATAAAAGCAGTAATCATCCGGGGCCCGGACCTCACCCCCGGGGGTTTAAGCGTTTGGCCCCATGTTCGATCGCTGTGGTCCCCCGCAAAGCCCCCGATGCCGGGACTTTTAACTACGTCCATTTTTAGGAAGTCACTTCTGCTAGGGCGATCATCCCCCCTATTGGGGAAAGGGGTTAAAAACCCCGACGTGTTTGGGGTCTAATCGTCCCTTGTTCCTTGCTTTTTTTTGGGCTTGGGTGGGGCCCGGGGAATTTTGCGCCAACCCCCATAAAAATATACTCAAACTCAGGTGAAAATATAATCAGCTGCAATCATGAGTCCCTTTATTTCCTACAAAGAGTTACATTTTTTTTTCAGCAAAATATTTAAATTTTTGAAAAAGGGAAAAATTTTTTCCAAAATTTCCAAATTTTTTGATTTTTTAAAAAAATTTTAAAACTGGAGTGGACCAAAATTTTTATCAATTTTAACTTCAAGTAAAAGTATCAAAAGTTATTTTCACATAAAGTACACTTTGCATTTTCAAAAAAGCAGGAACACAAAAATTTGGTGCAGTGAAAAGGGGTTTAAAAAATCAGACAGTATGGGAAAAAGCTACTGGTATAAGAGGGGTTTGCACTGTTCATGCCGTGGCCAGGCACGGACCAGGGATTGCCCATTTTCCTGTTATGTCCCTGCCTTTTTTTTTATTATTATTATTTTTTTAAAGGCCATTGATTCCGGGGGGTTTCTTTCAGGGGTTACATACTTACATAAGTAAAACGAGTACTGAAAAGGGATAATGAAAATTTGGGCACGACAGAGGGAGAGAGGCCCCCAACCCGCGAGGGTTACAATCTAAAGGGGGGGAAAGACAGGAGGTAGTAAATTTTTTGCGCTGTTTGCTCCATCCCGCGGTTTCCGTGCAGGGCTTTGTCTTGTTGTGTTCTTTTTCCCCTCCCCTGCTCTGCGGTCCTGTCCCCAGCAGGCCAGTCCCTGCTGTGTCCCAATTTCTCAGTACTCCCCCAGCTGTGTTCCTGTCTGTGTTGCAATGCTCCCTAGAGGTGCGCCCGCCCCGGGTTTGGGATTTAAGGGACAGTGTCCAAATTTCCTTTTTTCCAATGCCTTGATTTTAGGAAAAAGGAACCCCTGCCTCTGTTCAATGTCTGTTCATTATTCCATTTAGCTCCTGACCACTGGCGGGTTTATTTTGTTAATGTGTTCCCCCTGTTTACCTTTTCTACCCCTGCCATTGCACCAGTCTATTCCTGCTGTTACCCTGAGTTGTACCATCCGTTACCTCCTGGGACTTGTTACTACTATGGTTCCGCAGGTTTGTACCTGCTTATTTGGCTGCTGTTCCCGCCTATGGCTGCTGTGAACGTAACCCTCCCATTACCTGCCCTAGCCCTGGGCTAGTAACCTACCTTTTAAATTCACGGGCCCCAGAAGACCACTACCTGGCATTCAACTGTCAGTCCCTACTGTACCCTTGAAACGGCAGAGTCCACAGTGTGGTTTCTCCCACCCGGACAACTTGTGACAGATCTCCCTATGCAAATACACTTTCCCCGACAATAAAGAGACTATGGCTACTTCATGCTTTTGTAGCACGGGCAGCATGAAAAGCTGTAAGAAAAAATTTTAGATAGATAGTTTTTACCTCCAAGTCAAGATTTTAAAAAAATAATTTGTACGGGCTGCGGCAGTATTCTGGTGCCCTTTTTCCCCAAAAAACTGGGACACCCCTGTTTCTAGAAAAATTTAGCGACAACACTACAAAATTGGTGCTTTTCGGTGCCCACGCAGTTTGAAATGAGTCGAGATGGGGGGCGTTTGTAGGTGTTCCCCCAAACCGTATTTTTTCTACGAAATTTGAGGAGGAGGGAAAAAATCCCCGCATAACGCGGAACAGCCAGATCAAATTGGAATGGTTTACCGGGGGGGGTGAGGTGGTAACTAAATGCTTAAAATCTTGCCCCATAGTAAACGGGTTTATACTTCTCCCCATTCTACATGTTTTTAAAGCTATTTAGACTGGCTTCTATGTGTCTGTTTTTCATTCACCCTAATTCTTGGGTTTGGGAGGGCACAGTGGTTAGAGCTTCACAACTTTTTCGTTATATAATTGTAAGGTGTGCAGGCCGATGTTGGGGGAAGGTGCCTCCAGTTGGCAGGTGTACAGATGTGGATGCTTTTGGCCTATCATGTGGGGCGGGGAATGTGGGTGTAAAACTACGAAGGCTGGTTTTGGGGGGAAAAGCACTCCACTGTATGTGGTTTGGGATACCCGAGAATGGGAATCATGGTGTACCATGGAGGATTGGTGTGATGCTTGTGTACTAATAAATAAATGTCCAAAACGAGTTAATAAAAAGAACTCCTGGTCACACTTTGTCTGTACAAGGTCACAGATCTCTGGACACAAACAAGGCTTCAACAGGTGGCGAACCAGCATTGTAAACCAGCATCAGGGAACATCTTCATGCAACCTTGGCACTTCCCTAAGGCCTTTTTCACACGGCTTATTTTGCCACGGTTGGCGCCGTAGCGCCCCGGGTTTGCGCTTCTTACGGCGCCAATCGTCGGAGCATTCGGTAATCCACGCTCTCATGAGAACTTTGGATTCCTTCGCTCCCCCCCGCTCGGCGAACCCGCCACGGGGGGGGAGAAAGGACTGACATTACCCAGGCCTACGCTCCAGCCCCCCCCCCGTCCCGCCCCTTTTTCACGGCGGATTTGTGAGCGCACAAATCCGTTGGGAATAAGGGTGAATCGGGCCTAACATCCTGACCCCCAGTGCTTTATTCCTGCCTTTCTTCGTCGGGTTCTTTCGGATAAGGGGCCCCTTCCTTTCCCCTTCCATCTCCCACGGGAGGCTAACCCAAGCCCTTCCTCTCTCGGAATCCTACTTTTCTCTTTGCTTACACTGCACTCCCATGCTGTTTGGGTTCTGCCCCACTCTGCCCCAACAAATCTGGGGAAACCTTTCTTCTCCATGTCCTTTCTCTGGGCCTGGCCTCAGGAGGGGGGAAGGGAGATCTTTTTCCCCAACCATCTCCTCTACCCCAAAAAAGAATTTACACGGGGCACTTAACTCTGTGCCCCCATGGTCAGAGCCCACATTTCCCTCTTGTGGTACATCCCCTGCTGTTCATCACTACTGTCCCTTCGGGAAACCCTTCTTTATTTCTTCCTTGGCTATGTTCACAGGGCTTAATTGGGGGGCGTATTACGCCCCCCCAACTACGCCATGGGGGAGGGGGGTGGGAGGGGGAGGGGGGGGGGGGACCTCGCCGGCCATAGACTTGATTGCTACGGTGCGTATATCCCCGTGAATAAGTAGCATGCACTTCTTCCCCGCCGGTATTGTGCGAGGGGGAGAGGGGGCGTAATCCATAGTTCTCATGAGAAAATGTGGGTTACCCTAATGATGGGCCTATTTCAGCCCGAATTCGCGCATAGCCCCCGAATTACGGGCTGAAATAACGTGCCCAAAAAAAAGCCGAGTGAACATGGCCCTTTTACGACTTCCCTCAAAAAAACCCTAACTCGGGCTCCTCCTCCTGTCTGTGCCCTGATTGGATGCCACCTAGTTGACCCGCCTTCTCCTCAGCCACCCCTTGAGCTTGTTGATTGGCTTTGCCCTAAGGCATCGTTCACACGGCTTATTTGGGCGTTTGGGCCGTACTGTGACCGTATTTTTCGTCAAAGTGCCTTCATTACGGTAAACCAAGTTTCAAGAGAAATGTGGGTTCGTTCTTCTCCCGCTCGGCGAATAGGGGGGAGAAAGGGCATGTAATTAATTTTTCGGGTGTACGGTGCCGGTTTAATTGGGGGCAAAAAACCCCTCCCGCAAAAACCCCAATAAGCCGTGTGAACCCCAAACCTAAACATCCCCAAATGTATCTTTCTAAACTGTTAATATTTGTTGCCCAAAACCAAGCCACTCCTATCCCTGGTTTCCCATAGCAACCCAGTGTGCTACTACTCCTAACACAGGCGTAACTACAACCCCTATACAGGCGACATATATAAACGGGGCTGCATCGGTTTTATGGTGTGTTTTGAGCTAAAAAAAAACTGTGTGACAGATGAATGTTTGTGCATAAAAATCTGCCGTATGCTTCTGTATAAGCCAATTCTACGGGGGCGTGTTGTGCCAGATTTGTACAACGCACCAAATTTATGAATGTGGCAAAAAGTGACGCGTACGTAGTGGAAAGGCTGAGACAAATTTTGCCGCATCCACACTCTATGCACGACTTTTTGGCACATGTTTTTGTCTCACAACGGCACACATTTATAGAGTGACACTTTCATATATACTGATGAATGCTACACTTACTGAGAAGTACGACTGTCGAGGGGGTGCCACTTACATGTTACCCATAGTGCATCAGTGAAGACGTTACCACAGAGACTCTTCAACTTGTGAATCCTAACAGGCTTTTATCAAACTTTTTTTTTCCCTTTTCAAAAACGTTCAGATAGCTCCACAAAATTTTTCACCCACGGCTCTCTCTATCACTTGCTATTGTTACCCCCGTATGATGTTTGGCCTGGCCCCATGAGGCTACCCCTGGTGATCAGCTAATAGGCTTACTAGCCACTTAAAGGGGGTTTTCTCGTCAAAAGAGGGGTTTTAAATTTAAAAAATCTTTAAAAAACAAACAGCTTTGCAATAATGTTCATTACAAATGTCCTACTGATTTTGAGTAGCCCTGTTCATAGGAGTGCACAGCTTTTAAATTCTATAGCAGCCGACCCGTTGATCCTTTTTTATGCTGTGGTCTGAATGATATACCTTTGAAGACAGGTCTGAGCAGGAGCCCCCCAAAGAATCTTTGTAGTTAGGGAGGGGGAGGGAGGATCTGGCTTCTATGCTGTGCTGCGGATTTACCCCGTGTGTGCCTGTTCCTCCTGCTCTCTACACAGATTGAGCAGAGATTTGGTATCAATAGTGTGAAACGGGGCCCTTTTTGTTACTATAACATGATGTTTGGAGCTGAACTATTAATAATAAAAAATTGTGAAAGTTCTGCTGTGCTGTCTGGGACCATCCGAGTAACATTTGCAGCTTCCCCGCCTCTGTTTGAAGGGGTTTTTTTGTTGTTGTGGAGATGTGGAGAATGTAACTAAACGAGGGGATAGGAACCTTGCAGCCCCTTTGTTCTGTTTAGCAATCATAGACCTCTTAGGCAGGCACAACAGGGTTAAAATTGGAGCAATCCCCCCCTGTATAGAAGGTACGGGGGATAGCTGCCTGTTTGGGGGAGGGGAGGGGGGGAAAAAAAAGGGGGGGGGGAAGAGCAGAGAAGCTACACCCCTCAATTCAAAATCCCAATTTCCCGCGAGGCTGAAAGCTATTAATGAGACAACTCCTTTAATCTTTCTCTCACTGTCGTTCTTTCTCAGTGCTTGTCTCTATCTTCATCTGTCTTCCATTCTGTTCCTTTAACTTCTCTCTCTTTCTTTCTCTGGTTGTATCCTCCTTTTGAGGATGTTCTGCTCCAGTTCTGCTCCACCACCGGCTAGTGTGTAGGCAAAACCTTATGCTGGAACTTACTAACTGAGAACAAGATCCTGTCACTACATTAACTGAAAATCTATACTGCCCAAGATAACTGCCTGCCTCCTTCTCTTTCATAGGATCCGTTTAAAACTCTTCCTCCCTGATTGGCTGCAGGCTGCATGTTACCTGGTGCAATATTTAAAGTGCACTGTCATGATCATCACGACAGCAAATGCACATAGGAAATCTAAATGCTAATAAGACCACTTATTGGTTGGTTGCATCCCATCCTGCTGAACTGATCTGATGTAGAATAATTTAATATTAGTTAAGCCCGTGCCTCAAAAAATTCTGATTGTTATTAAAGCCAAAGATGAACAACACAGTCCTGCAGGTAGTCTCTGAGTAACAAACATCTGACTTACATACGACTTGTACTTAAAGAGAACCTGTCACATAGATTATGCCCCCCTTGCTGAGGGCAGCACAAGCTAGTGTCAGACCTGCTGTTCCCAGCGCTGTGTCCCTTATTCTGTAAGAGGCTGTAGTTTTAGAGTATTTAGTGCTCAAATCTGCAGTTTTTAGCCATAAAAGAGTCATGAAAAGAGTCATTTCAGGCTAGACCCGCCCACCTCAACTGATAAACCTATTACTTTGAATAGGCAAAAACATGGCGGGCGGGGCTATCCTTTGGTGGGCGGGCTAACACCTGCTCATGAATTTAATTAGCATTAAATTCTCTAAAACTACAGCATCTTACAGAATAAGGGACAGAGCGCTGGAAACAACATGTCTGTCACTGGCTTGTGCTGTCCTCAGGTAGGGGGGCATAACCTATGTGACAAGTTCTCTTTAAGAATGTAGGCTATTGTTGGTTATGATTTAGTGCGTGATGTTAGAGCCCCATTTACTTTAACCTTAGGCGTCTTGGCTTTCCCACACGCCACACTCCTTTAGCAGTGTTGCACATGTGCCAGCAGACTCTCTTCCTCCGTATGTGAGTAGAAGAAGGCCAACCCAGGCCAAAATGTGCAACATGTATCTGGACCTTCAACATTGTCATATGCAGTATCTCACTTGATTGCTGCACCATGGAGAATTGCTATACCTGTTAATCTATATTTTTGCCATAAATAAATGATATATATTTCAGGGGTTCAAGATGAGGTTTGATGTGGGTTTACTGAAGCCTTTTATGGGGATAAAAGTCCTCCCATTAGACAACCCCCAGACTCACATAACCAAGGCGTGCGCTATCAATATTATTTCTTTGAACAAACTTCTAAACTGAGGCACAGTCCGTAAAACAAACCTTATATGGGGTTGCTTACCTTTCCTTAAACCATCAAAAACAGAAACACTTTTTGGCTGGAGTTACACTTAAAAATGAAAGTGTTACAACTTGCATATAAATTCGACTTAAGAACAAACCTACAAACCCTATCTTGTTTGTAACCCAGGGACTGCCTGTGATTTGGTATTTTTTTGGTTGATGATCCCATATTTTTTCTCAAAACTGAGTGGTTGCATATTTTTTTCTTCTGTTAGATATGTGTTATATACAAAAAATGATGCAGAGTGAATTATAGCATAAAATTATTAGAAGTTATTATCACTTAAGTTAAAAACCTGCCAATGTGTTAGAAAAAATTAGCCACAATAAAAAATAGGTGGGCGAGTTATACACTGGATTTCCCCAACAGCAGCAATATTACAAGTAGATACAAAACAATTCATGTAAGTGTAAGGCTATGTCCACACGCCGAGTATTCAAATACTCGTCTGACACCGAAAGTAACCAATTCCCATTGACATCAATAGAAAATACACTTTGTAGTTCAATGCTTATTTTCAGCAGTCAGTTTTTTGCCATGAAAAAACTTAGAACATCTTTATTCTTTAGTTGTATTCCGCGTGGAAATTTACTTTTGATGTCAATGGGGATGGCTAAAAACCTTGTATGAAACACACCCTAAACTCAGAGAAATCAGTGGGACTCATTTTTAAATGTAAAAACCTAAATCCACATGCAACACCATGTGCACTGACAAGCAAAATGGTAACAATGTTTTGACCTTTTGATTTTCAGGCTTCATATCTCACCATCCACTACAGCTTTGAACATGAGGCTACCATCATTTTATAGACAATCATCTTGGCTATCTCATACATACATTTGACTTGCAACTATTTAGCATATGCTTAGTTCTGCAGATTTTTTCCTGTGACTGCATTGTTACTGTTTTGGTCCTAAAAATCAAAATGTAAATTTTTATTATTTTGTTAGTATTTTGGCTTTCAACACTGCCTGAATCCTTCTGGGCATGCTCTCGATCACATTCAAGCATGTCTTGACCAAAATCTGATGCCAGGTCTCTTCCCCATGTTCCCAAGGTTGGGGCATACTGGTTGACTCAATTGGGTGTGAATAAAACTTTTTCTGAGGACTGTGGTGGCCAATCCAATGATTCAACTTCATTGTCATTGAACCATTTCTTCGCCAATCTCAACGCATGCTTTGGGTCGTTTAAGGATTCAGGCAGTGTTGAAAGCAAAATACTAACAAAATAATAATTATTGAAATTTAGATTTTTAAGAACAAAACAGTAACAATGCAGTTACATAACAAGAATCTGCATAGCTAAGCATATGCTAAATAGTTGCAAGTAAAATTTATGTATGAGATAACCAAGTTGATTGTCTATAAAATGGTGGCAATCTCACATTCAAAGCTGTAGTGGACGGTGAGATATGGAGCCTGAAAGTGAAAACTTCAAAACATTGTTACCCTTTTGCTTGTCAGTGTAAATACTTGCTGAAAACCATGTCATCTGTTGCGGTTTCCAACAGCAGAATCCGACGAGTAAATTTTGCTTGTCATGTGGGCATACTCTAAGAATTCCCAAGTACATAGAGAAATATATAACCAAATACCTAAATGAATGTATAAAGTCCACAATGCAATATCTACTTAAATGTATGTGTTACTTCTACAAATAATTTCTACTACATTCTAAACAAAGTAACAGTTAAAAAGCAAATATAATGAGTATACAGATTGAAAATAAATAACAGGGAGGCAAGTTTCACCAACCTTACCTAACACACATTTAATTATTTCCTTACCCTTTGGGAAATCTAGTGCACAATTTATACACCTATTTTTTATTGTATTTTTCTCCGTTTTTAAACACAGTGGTGCTGTTTTAATGCAAGTGATAATAAAGTTGAATAACTTTCTGCTGTAATTCACCCTACATTATATATTTTTTTATATATACACAAGACATTTTGAGGACTATTTGTTTGGATTTTGTCTCTCTTAGCTTTGGAAAAACCACATATCGTTAAAATTCAAATCATTAAAATGAAAAATCGTTAAAATAACGTATTTTCATGTGTTTGTTGTAACTTTTGCAAAGCCAGAATGCTCAAATCTTAGATATTTAGAACCAAATGTATGAAAACTGTTTAGGTCTAAAACTCACTTTGTTGCCCATAGGCAAAAAAGTGAGTTTTAGACCTATGCAGTTTTCATATATGTGGCCCTTTGTTTCATATCCGAAATACATTTGCTATGAAGTAAAAACGGTGGGTGACCATCCTCTAAGTAGTGCTGTTCTATCATTTTGGTCAGGGGTCATATTTAGTTAATGTGATATAAAAGCTTATGGTTGGAAAATAGGCATCACTCAAAAAAATGTTGAAGACTAATGGGAAACTGCTGACTGCTAACAGGTACGCTTGTCTACAGATAAGCTTTCTATGTCACTGGCAGTTATCTTTTAAGCCTGCTATTAAGTTAATCCTTTAAATATTAGAATATTTGCACATTAAAAAAACCAAACTAAGCAAATATTAATGGGAACTTGGCTTTGTAATATTGACTATTGTTTCTCTGGTGACAACAACCACACAACACAATGGGGATGATTTATTAATGCTGTCTAAAACTTGGACAGTGTAAACTTAGACTAGACAACCTAAAATGCACCAGATTTATCAATGTATAATAAATCAGGCACGTTTAGAAACTTCTGTCTAACTTTACACATTTTATTAGTTGGTTTAGCTTGCATCAAAAATTTGGTGTATTGGGATTGCATGTTAAACCATTACCTGTAAAGAGAACACACTTTTCGGACACAGCTCAGGCATTTTAAAAATTGTATAAAGCACAAAATAAATGTGGTGTAAAGCATGTATGCCGGGATTTGGCACTAGAATTATGGGGCAATTGTCAAAGTGAATCTGCCCAATGTATCTACTTGTATTTCCCTTCCACAGCTCACTTTCTGTTCAGGAAAACCGCTTTATCCTGATATTTTCCCACTAATGGACATACTACTATGCCCAGTGCGATCCACATCAGGAGCTAGAGCTGATTATATACAGAGAAAAACAGCGGTTTTGCAAAAGTATTCATAACCCATTAACTGTTTCTCATTTTTAAATGTTACAGCCGCAAATTATTGATGCAATAGAACAACACAAAGTAGAAATTATATGTGAAATGTAAAGAAAATTATATGTGACTTCTAAATTTTAGCAATTTAAAAAATTGAAAAGTGTGCCCTCATATTATATATAGCCACCCTGTAACTCTGATAATACCCCTAAAGTAAAATCCAGTGGTGACCAATTTGGCCTTAGGGTGCTTTCACACACGCAGTGTATATGGGTGCAGTTTTTAACTGTGCTCCAATTAAACTGCCTTTATTACCAGCAAGCTTCTTTAAGTTATCTAAACTGGTCAGAAAGGTTTTGTAGTCTTGAGATTTACAATCACACTGATTGATCACTCACTTTCCAAACAGTTTAGGCAAGTGAAAAAAAGCTTGACAGTAACAAAGGCAGTTTAATTGGAGCACAGTTAAAGCTGCACCAAAACTGCACTGTGTGAAAGCCCCCTTAGAAGTCACCTAATTAGTAAATAGACTATATCTGTATGTATTTATTCTTAGTAAAACAACAGCTATTTCTTGAAAGCTTCAGAGGTTTGGTAGAGAACATTATTGAAAAAACAGCAAAATGAAAACCAAGGAACACAAAATGACGCCAGGGATAAAAGTTAGGGGCACAACAGCATATTGCAGAATTTTAGCATTTTTAAACCCCTTTAGTGACCCCAGCCTGGTTTGGACCTTCCTGTCACAGCCTATTTTTGAAACTCCTGGCAAATTGTCAATTATGAGGAGGATAACTTTTTGACACTTTTTACCTATACCAGTGATTCATAGATTGTTTTCCCATCGTGACAAACCTTGTGCGATTAAGTTAAGTAAGAAATTTTGGTCCCACACAATCCTTCCCCTTTTTGAGGAAAAATATCAAAATTTCATGAAAATTAGGAAACATAATTTGTTCATAATGGAAAGTTCCAAAATTTCTGCAAGCAAGCAGATTAATATATTCACCACAAAATAGTTTAAACTAGTCTCTACCATATTTCTACTATAGGATGGCATCAATTTTTAAATGTTTATTTTTTTTTACGACATTAGAGTACTTAGAAATTTTAAGTAGTTAATTTCTCACATTTCAAGAAAAATTAGCAATATACATTTTTTTAGGACCAGTTCCAGTTCTTTGTGGACGGTGCCTTTGAGGGCCTGTATGTTTAATAACCACCCATAAATGACACCATCAAAGAAACAAACAAACCCCTTAAAGTATTTAAACATAGATTAGGAAGTTTGATAACACCATTAGGAATTTCACAGAAATTAAAGCTAAGTGGAATGAATTCAATATTTATCTATTATTCACTGGAATACGGTACATGTGACTAGTATATGCAACATAAATCAATCCCCAGGTGCTGCCATTTTTAAATATCCCATATGTGGCCCTAGTGCATTATTTAGGCTCAACCATAAGCCTCAGAATACGTATGAGCACCTACTGGACTCTGGAGGGTCTCATTTTCATTATGATTTTATTTAGGTGCCATTTCAGGTTGAAGGACACCCCTATTGCAAAAACTTAATAGAAACAACCCCTAAAAAACACCCCATATTGGAAACTACGAAACAAAACCCCTTAAGGCATATATCCATGGGTGCATGTGAGTATATATACCCCACAGTTGATTCACAAATAGTTTTTTTTTAGCATTAGGCCTTTGTGAAAATTAAAAAATATGTTTTCCAATAATCCTGCAATTGTAGCTTAAAATTTTTTCATATTTACATGGGAATCCTGGAAAAAATAACCGAAAAATTTGTTTCGCACGCTCTTTATCCAAGGTCGTTCAATACCCTACATGCGGGAGCAAACTGCTGTTTTTTGGCGCCTGGGCAGACGTACAAGGGAGGAAGCGAGCTATTGGCTTTTGAAACGCCGATTTGTGTGGGGCCATGTCACATTTCAAAGCCCCAAATGGTAGCAAACAGGTGGGAAACCTTTCCAGCAAGTGGCACCATTTTGGATTCTAACACCCCTCAGGATCTCATCTAGGGGTGTACTGTGCATCTGTGGATGCACAATTGTTCCATAGTTTTATTTTAGCATTGGCCAGAAAATGGGGGGAAAAAAACGCAGATCGGGTCATTGGATATTATGGGTTATCAATTTACAGCTTGCCATTATGTAAAAGACAGGAATAACCTAAACTATGGATGTCGGTACAGTTACAAAGATATCAATTTTTATATAGTTTATTTTCTGTTTTATTACTTTTACACAATCAAAAAGACTATAAAAATTTGCGTTATTATATGTTGTCCTATTCTGACAGCCATAACCAACCTTTTATATATTTTATTTGTTGCAAAGCTGTGTATAGGGCTTTTTTTTGCGCGATGAGTTGAATGTTTTTAATGGTTACCATTTATGGGGTGCAATAGACGCTATATTTTCACTTATTTAATTAGGTAATCAGTGAGACCATTTGAACAAAATACCGCAAACCTGGTAGTGTTTTTTAATTTTTATTTTTTATAGCGGTCCACTGTACGTGAAATATATGACAAGCTAGTAATTACTCAGCAGGTTGTATCCGATAAACAACCGCTACCCAATTTTGTATTATTTTTTTTCTGTTTAACAGACATTAATACATAAAGACACTTTAATTCAACAGGAAAACACTTTTTGTGCACCACCAATGAGTCTGAGAAACCATAACATTTTAATTTTTTCCTGTTTTTGGAGGCTGTTTAGGTGCTTTTATTTTTGCGGGGATGAGTTATTGACATTTTTATTAATTATTCATTTTGGAGACCAATGTCTTTTTTGATCCTTTTAAATCCATGTTTTAGAAGGCAGGGGTGAATGAAAATACTGCAATCCTAGCAGAGTTTTTTTATTCTTTTATTTTTAACAAGCGCTCACGCGAGTGCAGTATCCGAGATACAGTTTAGCTTTACTCTTTGGTCTATACGATTATGCGATTTCCTGTTTATAAATAGTTTTTTTTATGTGAAGCACTTTAAAAAAAAAAAAGTGATTTTGTGGTAAAACAATATTATGCATCCTGTCTTCTGAGAGCCATAAATATTTATTATTTTCCATAACCAGAGCTGGAGTAAGGACTTTCTTTTGTGTTTGCTGGTTATGAACTGATTGTTAAAATTTACAACTTTGATTGTTTAATTTAGGAGTATTTATGATCGCTTTTATTCCAATTTATGTGCAGCGGTATGAACAAAAATCTTAAAAATGTATTTTTTATTATTTGTCTTTATTTACGACATTAAGCGTTACTAGGATTTAATTAACATGACCAATTTATTGCGGTGGGTCCGTTTCAGCACGCGATGAATACCCAAATAAGGGTACTTTAATTTAAATTTGATACTTTTTTTTGGGGGAGATTGGCGTTTGTAAAGGGGAAAAAGGCGATGTACGAGTTTTATTTTAAATTTTTCGTGTTAGTAGATATATTAACTTATTTATATCAAACTTTTATTTTACTTTTTTCACATATTTTTCTACTTTATCCCACAGTGATTTGGAATGAAGATCATCAATCCCTCATTCAATAGAATCAGTACATAGTCTTGTTGCTATGACGGTTCCATATACAAACTGTCATACACGATTCGTGGTCATTGCCCACAGGTCATCTACCACCATCGTGACGTCACCGACAACCCGTAAGGCATTTTAATAGCCTTCCGTGCTGTCTGTCAGAAAGCAATCTCCTCTGCGACTCCATCTAATTATATTGTGACCTTATCGGTCGTAGACCAGACCGCAGCAGGATTTCATGTCAATATACGACAGCGTGTCGGAACCCCCAAACGGCCTGGACGTATGCATACGTCCAAGGTCATTAAGGGGTTAAAAAATATCTCAATCTCTAAACATCTCACAGGGCACTGCTCACCCATCACAAAGTGAGTACTTATAAGCAGCAAAGAGGCCCAGGTTCCTTTTTGAGTTGGTGCAGAGATCCACATCTGAGATTGGAGAATCTGTCACAAAATGACCTAGTCGTGTACGCCACAAAATCTGCCTTTATGTAATGAGTGGCAAAGAAAGAAATGCATCTTTTTGAAAGCAGGTCATAAGAAGGCCTGTTTGCAGTTTACAAAAAGCTTTGTAAGGGACATAGCAAGCAAGTGGAAAAAGGTGCTCTGGTCAGATGAGACCAAAATTTAATGTTTTGGCCTAACTAAAAAATGCTATGTGTGGAGAAAAGCCAACACTGAACATCACTCTGGACATACTATCCTCAATAGTGAAAACATGGTGTGGAATCTTTTCGCTGTAGGGGAATCTAATGCTACAGCAGGGAACTGGGAATCTGTCAGAGAGTGATGGAAAGGATTGTAATGAGAACAAAAGGCAAGGCAAATCTGTAAAAAATCCAGTTGAGGGGCATGCAAAGAACTATGTGAGATCTGAGGCCTAGGTTCACCAAGCGTTGTAGCTACAGGGGTTCGCAATATCACACTTTATTGCGACCTTGGTTGCCCCCTTAGTCATGTGATGCGACCTGAGCTGGTGTCTGATGGTCTCTTTATGGCATTCACTTGTCCCTGATTGTAAAAGAGGCGCACACCTGTCCCTGAGCCTGTGATTAGGGGTTTCTGTTCATCACTTTTATTTTCTTGCTTGTCTGTTTTAAAAAGTGGCAAGGTGTGTGTGACGAATGCAAAACTTGGAGGCAGATATTGTATGTGGACTGTATGTCAGTCATGAAGAGAACTTTTTAATGGAAAGGGGGCCCAAACTGAAGTTTTGCACCAGGGCTCATGAGCCTTTAGACAATGCCCCTTAGCATCAAAAGCAAATCTTATGTAGTTTAAAAGTGGCCCAACATATCACAAGTCAAATCCCAAATATGAGAAACTGATAGGGCATAAATTAAAAATGTCTCAATCTAACTAAGCTAGAGCTATTTCGCAAAGAAAAATGGGCAAAAATTCCAGCCTTTAGATGTGCAAAGCTGGGACAGCCATACCCCAACAGATCTGCAGCTGTTACTGCAGCTAACGGTGGTCCTACAAAATATTGATTCAGGGGGGCTAAATACATATGCATGCCACACTTTCCAGTTTTTTTAATTTGAAAAAATTTGAAAAGTAATTATCATTTTCTTCACTTCACAAATACTTGCTACTTTTTATTTCTCTATCACATCAAATATCAATAAAATACATTTAAGTTTGTGGCTGTAAAGTTTAAAGTGACGAACATTTAAAGGGGTAACGCGAAAAAAATAAAATGCTTCCACTCTCAAGCCATTAAAACTCACTTAAGACAATAATGATTGCAAAATCCAAGTGGATTGACAAAGGAAGGTGGATCCCTCTGTCTCTCCACCTGGCACCAGGTTGCCATGCCTAAAGGCCATAGCCCAGGAGTATGGCCTAAGAGGTTGCCATTTTGACATCGATTGGCAGTAATACTTGGGTACAGTGTATAGAGTATACCAAAGCATTTTACAAGCGATTAGCAATAATGGTGATCTATTTGATATTGCAACAATGGCATAGAGAAGGATTTGCCCCTATGATCCATTACCTCATAGAAACGGTGAATAGGGGCAAGCCTGCAAAATCTATTGCTGGACAGAGATTGGTGTATGTAAGACCCTGTGACTGTTTTATGGACAGATTTACAGGCTAGAATAAAATGAGTGGCTTTATCACCATATGCAGAAACAGTAAAGTGTGAGTAAGCGAAGAGATACTTGGGCATCCTAGGACCAATTAAAGACCCACCACAGGTGAGGGATTGATAAACTGAAATGGAAAGGAAGATATGGCTGCAAAGAAACCTGCTGTAAGAATACTGATTGGCCCATGGAGAGAGTGAACCATGTTTATTCCAGCTTTGACAGTGAAGAGCAGCCGGAGAGACAGGTGAGGCCAGAAAGCTCCTGATACTTGAATGGAACATCAGTAACATTCATGACATCCATAACATCCATGGGAGTTGCATTGGTACAGTGTTTTGCTGCAGAGAATACCGCCATGTAACAGGTCCTACAAATGCTTAAGAACGTGCATAGCATTCCTCTGATGCAAGGGACAGAGACTGTGTTAAAATGTGTTATCAGAAGGGCTTTCTGGGAACTGTTATACAAGATCTGTAGCTCTTAGGGTATGTTCACATCGTATTTGCGCTTTAATATGGGTGAGATGCGCGACAAAATTACAGTAATCAATAGTTCTCATAGAGAACTATGGATTACGCCTCTCTCCCCCGTTGTACAATACGATAGTATTGTACGCAGCGGAAGATAATGTGACATGTCCAATACTTTCGGCAACTACAGCACGACGCGAGCAAGTGAATGTCTATGGGGCTTGCGGCTGCCGGCCACCCCGTGCCACGGGAGTACTCGCTGATCAGCGCGACTCCCAAATCACCCGACATAATTGCGGCCGTACTGTACGCGCCGCAATTACGCCGTGTGAAAATACCCTTAGACCCACCAAGATTTGTTCACCTGTTTATGGGTTGCTGTAAACACCAAGGACCTTGTGTATAAAAAACTGTCTAGATATAAGGATGTAAGACTTTCTTTGTTGCCCAATCACAATTAATCATTAGTCTTCCTCTCAAATATTGCATTGAAAAAATGAAGGGAACTCTAATTGTTTGCTTTGGGCAACAAAGAACAGATCTTATACCTAGAACAGATTTCATACATGTTGAGCCCCAAGTATTTGAAGTGCCTCTTTAGAAGTAAAGCAGCTATGATGTTAACGCCGTTGATCTCACTATCAAAGAAGCCTTTTTTAAAGTTAACGATATAGCAAAAACAAGTCACTTAGGTAAATATTGTCCATTAACATTGTCCTACCTATTCCTAGAATATCCCCTTCTTGTATGGCTGACTTAGCTTCCTCAGATCGCGTATAGCTACAGACCACTGTCTGCCAGCATTGTTGCTCTAGCTACAGACCATGGCTACATACTACAGCCTAGTAAAAGCCAGTAAACACGCCCCTGAATACAAACAGAAACTAGGAAAATAAGACATGAGGGACGATGAATCACTGTAGTGAGACAACCCCTTTAAACTGCAAGAACTATGTCTGTTAAGTTATTGCTATACTATTTACACTATCTATAGAGTGAGGCTGTCAGTGCTGCGTCCCCCCCCCCCACCATACCAACATCAGCCGGCACATGCTAACATCCCCTTACAGCCCACTTGACTCCTTTCATTGATGAAAAAATTAAAAAAGCTATGGTTCTTGTTATGTTTCAACATAAAAACGCACATTTTATGGAAAAAGAAGCAGTTTATTGTGCAAAAGTTGTAAGCCACAAAAACTATCCTTATTTGGTTTTGCTGTAATTTCATTAATCTGCAAACAAAAATGCACGGGCACTGTTGCAAAATTTAAAAAGCAAAATAACAATGTGGAAATTAATGCTTTTTTCTATTCCCCCTGGAAGCTAATAAAAGGTGATCAATAAGCACCACAAAATAGTATCACTGAAATATACACTACGGAAATATCTTTACATTTGCAGAGGACCTCATAGCAGAGAAAAGTAAACATGACAGGCTTCGTACGTGAGGTGTGAGAATTAACAATTCTCAAAAAGATGTATTGAAAAAGTTATAAAGTTTTTTGAAATTAGCACATTTACAATGAGAAGTATACCCAGATTCTAAGCATCTCTAATCTGTGAAAACTTTGCAATGATAAATACAGTGGGGAAAAAAAGTATTTAGTCAGCCACTAATTGTGCAAGTTCTACCACTTAAAAAGATGAGAGGCCTCTAATGCACCTCCATCATCAGCACGACAGTTGACAATGAAACGTGCTAGGGTCTTCAACATGAAATGATCCCAAGCACACCACCAGGGCAACGAAGGAGTGGCTTCATAAGAAGCATTTCAAGATCCTGGAGTTACCTAGCCAGTCTCCATATCTCAACCCAATAGAAAACTTTTGGAGGGAGTTAAAAGTCCGTGTTGCCCAGCGACAGCCCCAAACCATCACTGCTCTAGAGGAAATCTGCATGGAGGAATGGGCCAACATACCAGCAACAGTGTGTGCCAACCTTGTGAAGACTTACAGAAAACGTTTGACCTCTGTCATTGGCAACAAAGGATATATAACAAAGTATTGAGATGAACTTTTGTTATTGGCCAAATACTTATTTTCCACCATAATTTGCAAATAAATTCTTTCCAAATCCAACAATGTGATTTTCTGGATTTGTTTTTTCATTTTGTCTCTCATAGTTGAGGTCGACCTATGATGTCAATTACAGGCCTCTCTCATCTTTTTAAGTGGGAGAACTTGCACAATTGGTGGCTGACTAAATACTTTTTTCCCCACTGTATCACACTAACTTGATTACTTTTAGCTCAAACCACTGGTGATAAATGTTATTATTTTTATTTTTTTTAAGAAAGTCTGATAAGGAACTATGGTTCACATTCTGCTGCAGCTTTTTGCTTACCACAATTTTGGAATAGCAGCCTGTCTGTCGCCAGATTTAATACATGACCTCCACTATTAGTAATTTATCGTCCATCATAATTTGTCACTACAAGTGATCTGCCTGTAGTTGGAGTAGAGTATCCAGGGTAAAACATGCAGAACATTATTCGATTATCATCCTCCTGTCAGCCATTGTTTGTAGTTAAGGTCAAACTGTTTAGTGTTGTATTTGTTGTAAGAGAGTGTAATCTCTGAATCACATTATTAATGATGTGACATATAGCTCTGTGAGAGGAAATATGGTTTACTTAAGCACTAAAGACATGTTACATCAAGCTCTCCTTAAAATGCTAAGTGATTGCTTGTTATATGTAGAGGGTATTTGACTTTGTAAACCGTACTATCATTATAAAATTTCAGAATTGTGTAAAACATCTACAAAATCATTACACACACCGTGAGAGCTACTTAGGAAGGTTAAACATCTGCAGACTGTGTTCTCTCGGGCTACTTTACTTTAATTAATAAGGTATAGATCTACCTGTAATCTGCAGGTCATACTCATTGTTTTTCCCTATTCAGAAAGTTGATAGTAGTTGGTTTTAATGTTGTACAGTTTGTAGCACACTGAGATCCTTCAAGACTTTTTGGTCACCTGCCTATTAAAAAAATTTAAACCAAAATAGCATTCCCTTTACTGGTCTTAGGGAAAGGGCGAGAACCCAAAGGGCCCCTTGTTGGATGTAAAAAACCCCAAATTTGCTTTTGACCCACGGGGGTCTTTGAAAGCAAAAGGGGGAAATTTAGCCAGCCAAAGTTTTTTCCCTTTTCTGAGCCCTTATTGCCCCCCACTCGCCAACCCAGCATCACTCTGTCTGTATGACGAGGGGCAAAACCCCCCAAAAACGGCTTTAAAACAGAGGGGTGAGCGGGCTTGGTTTACCCCTTTTTGCTTTTCCAAAAGCCCCAGTGGGTAAAAAGCAAATTGAGGATTTGTTACATCAAAACAAGGGACTTGCTTCTCAACCCCTTTTCCTAATGCCTGTGACATGCAGATGCTGTTTGGGGGCAAAAAAGGCAATTTGAATCCCACACACCTTATTGGCGCCTTTTAAAGGGGCGACTTCCCCTTTTGTTCTTTTACTGGGTAATTTGTCACCGAATAAAAAGAGACATCTCATCTTCTTTCTTTTGTATTTCAGTTGCTTTCTTTAAAAAGTCTTCTTTACCCCGGGAAAACAGCGCTTTTACCAAAAAAGTTGTCTTTGCCAGCTTAAACAACTATTTCTGTTTCATTGATTAGTTTTCCACATGTAGACAAAGGTTATGACCAAAATTTTACCCCCTCTTTGAAAAACTTTTTCTCTAGTTCCCGACCAGGTTTTTGCAGTGGTCAGGATTTTGACTTACTCCCTGCTCTGTTCCTTATCATAAGCACAAAAGCTCTTTTACGTTACTGACAAGCTTTGACCCTTTAGAATTCTGTAGTCTTGTGCACTATGACTTACAAAACTCCAGCACTAATGTTACTGTGACAGGATCAGCCAGGAACAGCAGAGCTGGTATGCCAATAAGTGTTTTAAAACCCCCCAGCCAACCAGGAGTTGATTAAAGCGGGCTGTGCCTCTGTAAACAGAGGTGAGATAAGAGTTGTCCTGAATCCTATAAGCAGTCACACCATGTTGATAAACAAGTATACAAAGACTACTTGTATAAAGAAAGAATTTGGAAAATAATCTTGTATATAAATTCATAACCATGCACAATAGGATGATTATCAATATAAAACTTAACTTTTAGTCAGACTTTAAAAACAGTGTTCAATATATAACCACATCAAAAATCTATCAAATAGGTAAGATACAGTATCTCACAGAAGTAGTACACAACTCACATTTTTGTAAATATTGTATTATATCTTTTCAACACTGAAGATATGACACTGACACAATGTAAAGTATCGTGTATAAATGTATAACAGTAAAAATTTGGTGTGTCCTCAAAAATAACATGCCCTCAGGTATGAACCCCTGGGGAACAAAAATTAGTTTAAAACCCAAGTGAAAATGGAAAAATTGTGCCCAAATTTTCCCTTTTTCCTACGGTGCATTGTGACTTGTTAGTGCTACAAGGTCTGAGGTGCGAATGGAGAGCAGGGGTGTTAAATTTGGTGTTATCGCTCTCACACTCTCTAATACTGCTCACTAGAAGTTCAACATGGCATGTCATGGCAAAGAACTCTCTGAGGATCTGAAAAAAGAATTGTTGCTCATAAAGATGGCTTAGGTTATTAGAAGATTGCCAACACTCTGAAACTGAGTTGCAGCATGTTGGCCAAGACCATAGATCATTTTAACAAGACAAGTTCCACTCAGAACAGGCCTCACCATGGTGGACTAAGGAAGTCGAGTGCATGTGCTCAGCATCATATCCACAGACTGTCTTTTCAAAATAGCTGTTTGAGTGCTGCCAGCATTGCTGCAGAGGTTAAAGGGGTGGAGGCTTCAGTCTGTTAACCCCTTAACGCAGGGGCCTATTTTTTCATGTTCGTTTTTTCCCTCCCCGCCTTCCCAGAGCCATAGAATATACTGGGAAACCGAAAAAAAATTCTAATTGGGGCAAAATGTGAAAAAAACTGACTTTCGATATATTTGTGGGTGTTTTGCTTTTATGGCGTTCAATCTTCGATAAAAATTATGTGTTATTTGTATTCTACAGGTTGATACGCATCCACCAATACCAAACGTACATTTTCCATTATGTTTTGGTACCATAAAAAAATTCCAAACATTTTCTATTTTTGAAATTTGCACGGTGGCGCAATTTCTACGACCAGTGACTTTTTACGCTAACACCTATGGACTTGAGTGAGGGTGAATTTTTTGCGGGCTCAAGTGGAATTCCAGTTTGGAATACATGTTTTTTTGATTACATTTATTCCAATTGTTATAGGACGTGAAAGGACTAAAGAAACAATTTTGGTGCTTGGATTTTTTTTTCTATGGTATTCAGTGTATGGGATAAATGGTGCTATATTTTAATAAATTGGACTTTTTCGGAAGTGCCGATACCACATATGTGTAAGTTTTTTATTATTTTATTTTTTTATTTGTAAAATGGCAAAAGCGGGGTGGTTTAAACTTTAAATTTATTTTTTTTTTTTTACACTTTAATACAGTTATTTTTTTTACTGTAACATTGAGTCTTCCAAGGGTGCTTTACCACTAGGGGATGCGATCGTTTATACAGCCTAATGCATTGTACAAAGATGGCGGTTTTACTACTTCCTGCATGGGGCAGGAAGTAGTAGAACATGAAACATGGCAGTGATGGAAGCCTTCACAACACTTTCAGCTGCCATGTTAACCAATTGGGAGCCCACGATTTTACCGCAGGTGCCCCGATCCAAGTGAGGAATGGTTTCTCGTTGATTTTGACGCCACTGCTATCTTTTCCGCAGTGTCTAAGGGGTTAAATAGAATCCCGTGCTATAACCGTGACCATAAGCTGCAGTTAGCCGCTAACACCTGGTGGCTATGTAGCAGGATTGCAGCGCCCTTTACTCATACGTCCAATGTCGGTAAAGGGTTAATGCCAAGACCATACACCGCACACTGCATCAAATACTTCTGTATGACTGTCCTCCCAGAAGGAAGCCTTTTTTAAAGATGATGCACAAGAAAGCTCACAAACCATTTGCTGAAGGCAAATAAACTGGTTTCAGATGACGTTGAGTGTGTGTGGCAATGAGGTGAGAAGTACAAAGACTAGTGTGTCTTGTTTACATTTAAGCATGATGGTGGAAGTGTCATGGCTTGGGGATGCAGAAGCGCTGCCAGCTGTAGGGAGCTACAGTTCATTGAGGGAACCATGAATGCCAACATGTACTGTGACATACTGAAGCAGAGCATGATCCCCTGCCTTTAGAAACTGGACTGCAGGGCAGTATTACAACATGATAACTTTCATAAATACACCTCTAAGATGACCACTGCCTTGCTAAAGAAAATGAGGATATGAAAATGAAGGTAGAGGTCCATGTGGCAACATTTTTTTGGTGCACTGTCACATGCTCAGTCACTCCTATTTCTACAGTCACACTCCGTAACACCCTCTTTTTTGCTGGATATACTGCAGAAGTGTTTAAAAAGAGTCTAAAATACATAGTAAAGTGTATAGTGCAAGTCTTATAGGTCAGTATTTTGGTGCAAACTGCACCAGAATTCTCACGCATTTGCCATAATAAATGTGCCCCATTTTCTTTTAGTAAAAAGCTGTTTGATTCAATAAAAGTAGCAAGAGCTGTGATGTAGAAATCAAGAACTTGTAAATGAAAAGTTCTCCGAGGTTAAATAGAATTTACAAAATAACAAGGGTAAGCACTGATTACATCAGCAGTAACCTCACCATCATTTTCTTTGCTAGGCACTGAGATACTAGGCAATGTTTCTTTTTTAACAGAAATGTGATAACTTTTAAGAGACAAAGTAAAGCCAAAAGCTTAGATAGCCTGTCATGCACCGCTTCAGACTGTTAACATTATGAAAACAGCACCCATTCTGGAGGGAGTTAATCTGAGCTTATTCTGATTAAAAGGAAGTGAAGCATTTTAAGTGGATGGACGGAGGATGGGAACACTAGGACACCCATGACATTTGATAGGTTAAGATTTTAGCCACTGTTGACAGCTGAGACAACGTGACACAGTAAAGAATGTGTTTCCAAATCAATAACACCAATTTGTTTACATGCAATAAACAGTTTAGAACATGTTTTTCGATCTATTAGCTTCTTAAAAGATTGTGAATATTTTTTATACTGCCACTCACTGTTTGGATTATAGTATAAAGATAACTCTTATTATTAGGACACATATAGACTTGTTTGAGTGATGACAGTTTCTTTAAATATCGTTTTAGAAAATCCTGTTAGGATATGATTCCCAGTTACTACTTTACTCAATCCATCATAAAAAATTGGCCTAAAGATCAATGGGAGACTTTTGGGAATACATTTAATACATTTTTATAGAATTATTGGGTTTTGTACTTGAGTTATACAACTAACCAAAAAGACTGGGAAGATTAGCTAAGCAACATGTGCTGGGATTCTGACCCAAATTGCAACAAACAAGAGTACATGCCATGTTCTAAAGTTTTTATGCATTTATGACCATTGTTACGTTTCACTAGATTAGTTTTCAAAAGTGTCTAGAAATCGGCATGGCTGAGAGTTTTAAATGAACTAGATTTATTAATGTGATTTTTATCATTTTGGATCAAAACTAAATCAGCCAAAAGGTAACCTAAACAAAAGTGTTTAATATGTTTTTCAATTTTTGCCAAATTTATCATTGCGATGAACTGTGAAAAAATTTGTTGTGGTCTTCCTCTGTCAGGTCTACACGTATTTTGTTTAACTTTAGGACAGTAATAATAAATCTCCTCATTGTGTATTAAATTGTTTTGCTTCTTTTGTTAACTGATTTTTCCTGTCTCTTGAAACATTAACAGGATAAACTTCACATGATTATGTCACCAAACTTAAGAAGATATAGGGCGACATGTCAGAAAAGAGGCGCAGCTATGCCAGTTTTAAGGCGCATTAAATGAGTGTATAGTGCGCCTGAATGAATGAACCTGTCAAAAATCTGGTGTCTGGTATACCTTGCATAATAAAATTAATACTCCTAATCTAGGCGCATAGCATAATTGAGCCGCATAACATATCTTTGCTAGCATATTTGATGCGCCTACTTTAGGAGCATTCAAATGTGTCCTGCTTGGAGTAGAATGTGCCTAGTTTTGGTGTACTATAGTTAATTTATATAGAAAATAGGTCGTCAACAGTTTTTTGGCACAAAATACACAAAAAAAGATGGCACAGACCTAATGGGACATGCCACCCATAATCTGAAATATAGTGTAATATAAAAGTGTAATAAAAAAGGCATTATTTAGCAGAGTTCAGGGTCTAAAGCACTGTGGGTAAATATGTTGTAGACTTGTAAAGCTCAGCATAAGGTAGATAGGGGTCTACCATACTCTGAGGGTCAATATATGCCTCAACTAGAACAAGCTCTACTTTTAACACTGTGATATACTATCATAATTAATATATCCCATGATGCACATTATCATAAGGCCTACTGCTGCCTGCATGAGTTTCATAGTTTATCATCTTACTTTTGCCCAATCCCAGAGAACAACTTGACTTTTTTAGACACCAAACCTCAGAACCTACAGTACCTTAAAAGAATATTTGCTGGTGTGTCTCTCCCTGCAATGGAAGGGTATTTTTGCAGGGTGGAAATCAAAGAATTTAGAAAATGAATGGAATTTTTCCAAACACACCTTAAAATGAGCATATATTGTGAGAAGGGATTAGAGTTTCTTCTAGACAAGATTTACAATTTTGTTTTACAAAATATAGAACAAATCACTGAAACCCACAAAGATGTTGTTGAAAAGCAACTAATGGAAGACATTTTGGATATTTAAAACACGTTAAAACATGACCTTTATTAGAAAGTCCTATACATTGCACAGTGCGGTGGGGGGCATGTATGGGCTTAAACAGCATTGTGGGCACTCTTCAATAATAAGACAGTTGTATGAAATTTAATACATTTGGGACAATCCTCAAAAGACCAGAATAGTATGGGAAAACTTTTGAATAGACAATAACCCTTTATATTCTAATCATACTATAGGGCTTGATATGATAAATGTCCCACATAAAATGTAACAATAAGTATCAGCCATAGAAAGGGTAACCGCTACACATAAACATGGTTTAGCAAATGTGAGTAAGTCTCATTAAATGGAAATTTAATATACATATATGCAGCAGCAATTATCTGTATAATATGATTAACAAATATGTGCAGAAGGTCCCTCGGAACCCACCAATCGAAAAGGAGTGTTCAGTCCTGTAAAATTATCATTAAAAATGGCTGGAGGAAAATAGAAAAAAAGTGATTCTAACCTGTTCCTCCCAACCTGACACTCGGAAGCATCTCCAGCCCTGCGACTCTGCACTTCCAGGTTCTTGCACCGATGCAAGGAAGATGCTCTTGCTCTGTTCACTCACAGTGGAGTGTGAGCATCTTTAATGTGATGGTAAGAAAACCGTTAAGTACAGAGGAGCGGACCGTGGAACACTTTGCAGCGACAGGGGTGCAGGACAGCGAGGTAAATTAAACCTTTTTTCTATTTTTCCCCAACCTGGCAATATTTTAAGTTCATTTTATAGGACCGGACAAGCTATCTCTTAACTTTATGTCTTCTTGCATTCTACGTGTTTTTTTTCAACTTAATCAACTTAACGAATAAACTGAAAAAAATTGTTAAAACACAAATACCTAAATGTTTGGAAAGTTAGTACACCTTGTGGTCTCTAGAAGTAAATTATTAATGAACCTATGTCACTGAAGAAAGGTAATTATAATAATATTGACCTTATGATGAACTTTTCTGGAAAGGAAAAAATTAAATTTACCTTACTAGTCATGTAAAAAGGGTTGAGAGGTAAAGCAGGTAGTGCATCACTGATCCAGGTGGGCTTGCTCCCGATGTGGGGATAACTATTGGTGTTGGGCCATCATTAAGAGCCTTAGATGGTAAGGATGGCTTCCCCGACAGCACCAGGTTCGACTCAGAGCAATCCCAGCAGTGGAAGTGACCGACAAGGCAGAAGTGCCAAGCTAGGCACCCAACAGGATTAGGGGACAAATTATAGAGACTAGGGTGTAGATATGTGTCATTTACACAGAACAGACAAAGACCAGGACTAAACGGAAGGCAATTTACCAAACCATTATACGAACAGGACTCAAAAAAAAAATAAACACCAGAACTTGGCATGCGAGACAAATCAGAGATTAAGCTAGGGAACAGTAGAAACCAAGGCATAAACATGGAAAGAACACAGCAAGAACTTGGCAAGGAACTCAATGGACAAAGATAAGGAAGAGACATGTAAACCTGCATGGAGATAACAAAAGACAGCACACACCAGACCACTAACAAACATGAGACACACAAACCTGCGACCTACACAAAACAAGGATCAGCGGGAGTGTAGGGAGAAGAGGCTTATAAACCACAGGTGGAAGGGGCATTGGCAGAGGAAGCCAACCTCGTTGCACACTGTGGGAATAAGGAGTGCAAGAATGTGGGCCGCTGATCTATAGATGAGACAAGGAATTTAGGGCAGCAGCAAGATGGAGGAGCAGCATGGCCAGCATGGGACAAGCCGCACAGCAACCACAGGTGGGCAAGAAGCGGCGACAGGAGCATTCACAGCGACAGCCGCACTGGAACAGGAATCAGATCTGCTGATAGGACAAGGTACATCTCGCGGTTGCAGATGAGGCACGGAGTAAGGGAAGGAAACAGGCTATGTCTGCAGCCAGAACAGAGACGCGGCACAATGCAGTGCCATGGCACACTAAGGACATTCAAAGTGGGACCGATGTGTTTTCTGACTATGATGTTTGGTGTGGCCTTGCAAATATACACGTATAGATGGAATGGGAGGGTTACAAATTCTTCTATAGAGGTGACTATGTATTAAATAAGGACCACAACTTTTTTGTACTCAAGGCATGATTGGATGCATTAGGGGATATGTTTAAAAGTATTTATTGTAGATTACAATTTTTAGCATGGATGGCTTTGTACACAACCTTGAATCTTTCCTAGATTGAAATAAAAAAAAAATTCAACCTAGTACATCCAAACACAAACTATAGGAATAGTCCCAAAACATGCCAAGGCCTTCATATTGATTTCTAAATGATTTCTAAATGTTTGATACTTGAGGCATACTTGTGTAACAAGTTTACAACAAAGAATATGCAACATTGATTTATAAACAAATTTACCTTGACTTTCTGTCTTAAACCTCAAGCATCTATTCTTTGTTGTACATGCGTTAGTTAATCTGTGCATTTAGCCAGTTTTTGATGTAAATAGGATCGTCTGTAAGGATTCATTCCTCTAACAAAAGCAATGCAGCTGCAGGTAAGCAGACAGCTAAGTCCTGGAACTTGTAAGTGATACATTTTTGACTGTGTTCCATAAGCATTATTATGTTCTCCCAGTACGTATGTTGCAGGAGTCCAGGTTCATGACCTAACAAGCAAATATTTGAAATTACTTCGTACTGTGAAATCATGGCAAGTTGTAAATTTCTACTATTTTTTTATACAGATAAAGTTTTATTGTATGTTGACTCACTTGAAGTAAATAAATACTGACCGCTACTACTATTGTTACAAGAAACAATGGGCTAGATGTATTAAAATGGTATCAGACTAGACAGTCGTACATTTTATTAGGTTACTGGATCACTTGTCAGTATGTATGAAAGTGTCTCACGGCACTTCATAAATGTGTCACGTTGTAGGACAAACTGTCGAGCACCAAAAAAGTGCCTGTGACTAATTTTGTCTTTGCCTCGCCATTTTGAAAATGGCATGAATAACTACTCATGAATTGTGACACTTTTTGGTATGAGTGATACTTACTGGTGTAGTCGGACACACCCAGGAAGAATGGTCACAGGACAACAGTGTGTCTTTTCGGGAAAAAATCATCTTTTGGCACATTATTTTTAACTTATAATAATACTATTAATAATTTCTAATAATAATAATCTTTATTTCTGTATAGCGCAAAATAATGAGCACTTTACTAAATTCAAGGGTAAACATACAGTCATGAACATAAAAGTTACTTTCAAATGAGACACAATGTGTGAGGCCCTGCTCGTGAGGAGCTTACATCTCTTAGGGAGTATGGGTGAAACATACGGTAAGAAGTGCCAAGTTTTTAAATGGTCGGCCATGTTTCTAATTAGGGGGTGGTTTAATGAAAATGGTGACCTCGACCAGACTGTATCTACATCACCGGCCTCTTTATTAGGTATCCATGCTAGTTAACGGGTTGGACCACTTTTGATCTTCAGGAATGGCTCAATTCTTCGTGGCATAGTTCACAAGGTGTTGCAACGATGCTCAATGGTACCAAGGGGCCAAAGAGTGCCAAGAAAATATTAACCATGGACACTCCTACACCAGCCTGAACGTTGATAGTAAGGAGGATGGCTCTTGTTTATGTTGTTGAGCACAATTCTGACCTACCATACGAATGTCGCAGCAGAAATAAGACTCATACAGGACAGGCAACGTTTTTCCTAATCTTCTATGTCCAATTTCGATGAGTTGGGCAAAATTGGAGCTTCCCCTCCCAATTTCTCCTGTTCTTAGCTGAAAGGAGTGGCCCCCAAACCGGTGTGGTCTTTGATGCTGTAGCATCGTGCTCATAGTTCGCCGTATCTGTGCTCGTTGAGATGTCTTTGCTTTACCTTGGTTGTAACGGGTGGCTATTTGAGTCATGTTGCCTTATATCAGCTCGAACCAGTTGCATTCTCCTCTTGACATTTGGCATAACAATGCATTTCCGCCACAGGATAGCGCTCATGGATGTTTTTCTTATTTCGGACCATTCTTGTCACCCTAGAGATGGGTTGGGCGTGAAAATCAGGAGATACAGCAGTTTTCTGAAATACCTCGACCAGCCCTTCTGGCACCAACAACCACAGCACGACAATGCACTCAAATCACTTCTCTCCCTACTGATGCTCGGTTTGAAACTGCAGGAGATTGTCATGACCATGTCTAATGCCTAAATGCAACTGAGTGCCGCCAAGTGGATTGGTGATTAGAAATTAAGTGTCAAGAGCAGTTGGACAGGTGTCTACTCTACTAAAGTGGCCGGTGAGTTTATATCACAGATAATTGCCGGCTAGGGGAGCTGTGAGTGCCCATCGTGCAGGGAGTGACAGATGTGTTTGATAGCAGTTATGGATCTTCGGTGGGCTCAGACCGAGAAGATGTATTTTCAGGGCTTCTTAAAACTGTGAGGGTTGTGATGTCGACTGATCGCACGCGGTAGCATATCCAGGAGAATGGTGCCGCACGTGTGCAATCTTGTAGCGGGCAAGGGAGGTTCGGTGATAGTGGAATGTAGTCTGATATCATCAGCAAGAGCGGAGTGCAACCGGGTAGCGGCCTGGGTAGACAGAGACTAGGGTAGCGAGATGTAGGGAGGAGCAGCGCTGTGGAGCGCTTTATGGGTGAGAGTGCTGAGCTTTATACTGATCTGTAACTGGATGGGCCAACCAGTGCAGTGATGCACAAGGGTTAAGGCAATCGAGTATAGGGCTGGAGAGAAAGACAAGCTGGCTGCTGGCATTCTGGACGATTGGAGAGGGGAGAGTTTGCAGAGAGGAGACCCGAATGAAGGAGTTGCAGTAGTAAGAGAGAAAGATAGAGCAGTAATGAGAGTTTGAGTCGTTTCACAGTGTGAAGATGGGACGGATTATGGAGATATTCTTGAGGTGATGTGGACAGGAGCGGGCAGGGATTGGATATTATGGGGAGAGGTGAGATCAGAATCAAATAAAACCTCTATAGACAGAGGGCTGCTGCCTAGGAAAAATGGTTGGTAACCACTTAAGAATCAGAAATAGCAGGGGTGGGGGGGGTAGGGTTAGTAGGATGGCGAAGACAAAGAAGTTTAGTCTTAGTGAGGTTTAGTTTTCAGCTGGGCAGAGTGGACATGATGTCGAGACCGCGGACAGACAGACTGGTGTTTCTGTTGCAAGGCTGGAGGATGGTCAGGGAGGAGGTGTGATAATTGGGTGTCATCCGCATAGAGATGGTACTGGAAGCCAATCTGCTGAAGGTTTCGTCCAACTGGGGGCTGATATTACAATGAAAGAGGAGAGGGACTAGAATGCTCCTGAGTGAACTCCAACTGAAAGCGGAAGCGGGAGAGGAGGTCGAACAGAAAAATGAGAACTGAAGAGCGGTGAGAGGTCGGCACGAAGAATCAGGCGGAGGAGCGGTGTCCTGGCAGGCCAATGGTGGAGCATGCGATGAGGAGAAGGTTGGTGATCCACAGAGTCAAATGCTGCAGAGAGAACTCCAAGAGAAGCTAAGCATGAGTAGTTACCTGAAAGATTTAGCTGTTAGTAGGTCATATGATGACTTAACTAATGCAGTTTCCGTGGGTGTCAGGGTGCGGAAACTGATTGAAGCGGTCTAGAAGTAGAGTTAGCAGCGGTAGCGGATTAGGCGAGAGATAGAACCAAGACGTTCCAGGAGTTTACGAGATGAAGGGCAGGTTAGAGATGGTCGGTCGTTTCAGACAGGAGGTCCAGTGAGGGTTTTTTTAGTAAAGGGGTTATGCATGAGCGTGTTTGAAGGAAGATGGAAAGCTTCAGTGGAGAGAGAGAGGTTAAGATAGCAGTATGTGGTTGAGGAAGTGGAGAAATGATGGACGAGGTGGGATGGAAAGGGGTCGTGAGCGGTGGTGGGACGAGCAGACAGGAGGAAGCTGGGAACCTTCTTATCTATGTCCAGTCGGGTCAAGGGCTGCGAGTAAGATTTGAGGGGAAGTGCGAGGAGGGAAAAGGCATGGTATTATTGGGGGATTGTGATAGTGATGTTGTTGACGGATATTTTCAAATTTTTGTCTTTGAAGTGAGTGCGCCAGGTTCTTCAGCACAGAGCGTCAGTGACCCGGCGCCTGAGCTGTAGCGCCTTTGGTGGGTGTGGAAAGGTGTCAAAAGAGGCTTTTTGGTTGTTTGTGTGTGTGGAGATGAGGGAGGTGAAATATTTTTGTTTGGCGCAGTGAAGGGCTGTGTGATAAGTCCTGAGCATGACCATATGTTGGACATGGCCCACAACATTATTTTTGTCTTAAAACACGCTATAAAAACTCTCACAGCGCGTTTCATACATCCGATGTGTATAGATATACTAGTGTTTTCCATTAATTGCAAACAAGGATATACAATTCCATAATGTGTTTCTTATCATAAGGACCAAATATAAACTCTACAAGGTTCATCATTAGTAAATACTCGCCTCTTAGATAAACACACAAGAAATTCCACCATATCCAAATCAAAAAACTAGGCACAATACTACAGAGGAGTAGTGAAAAATTATATATTCCTTTGCTAATTCCATAGTAAGTAAGATGGGAAAGTCAGCAGCCATGGTCCTTATTGATTATTTTAAGCTTGATTAGTATTTACTTAGATGTAGGACACCTGTAAAAGCAGTAGTTATTTTAGTTGCCTGGTTGGGAGATACAGACATGTTAAAGAATGGCCACACCCCCCCCCCCCCCCCCCCACCCCCCCCCCCCCCCCCCCCTCCCCACCCCCCCCCCCCCCCCCCCCCCCCACCCCCCCCCCCCCCCCCCACCCCCCCCCCCCCCCCCCCACGTCCACCACCCCTCCCCCCCCACCCGTGCCCACCCCCTCCCCCCCCCCCCCCCCCCCTCCCCACCCCACCCCCCCACCCCCCAGCTTGAAAACACACAAGCAATTGTTGCTGGTCATCAATCTGAGGAGGGTTAAAAGGCCATTTCCCCAAAATTTGAAGTCTATCATTTTACAGATTAATCACAAGTAGAAGACATTCAAGGCAACTGATAATCTTTTCAGGAGTAGACTTCCCAGCAAATCTACCACAAGGTCAAACTGGGCAATGCTCAGTAAAATTGTAAAAATACCAAAAGCTACATTTCAAACTCTACAGACTGAGGTTAGCATGTTAAACGTTCAAGTTCATGATAGTGTAATTAGAAATGGCATGTTAGGCTATGGCATGTTTGGTATGGTTTGCCAGGAGAAAAGCATCTTCTAAAAAAGAAATCGCTTGGAGTTTGGAAGTTACATCTGAACAAACCATAAGACTTTTGAAACCGTGTCCTGTGGACAGACAAAACCAATGTGGAGATGTTTGACCATTATGTTTGGCGAAAAACAAACATGGCATATGAGCACAAACACTTCATACCTACTGTGAAGAATGGGAATGGAGGGTAATGATTTGTACTTGTTTTGCAGCCACAGGAACTTGGAACTTTGCAGTATTTGGGTGGACTAGACCTCCTCTATATACGAAAGTATTATAGAGTCAAATGAGAGTCTATCAACTCAAGCTTGACTACTTGGTAATCAAACAGTACAATGATGCCCAGCAAACCAGCAAATCTGCAAAAGAATGGCTGGAGAGCTCTGCATAAACGAATACCTGTGAATCTCAAGAAATGGTGTGACGTGTCGTACATTTACTCTGTATATCTATATCATGTGTGGCCGCAGCCTGCCAGTGGCACCAGGTTAGCTATGTTTTTTCTAGAAATGTTTTTTTGTGCAGAAAACCATACGTCATATTTGGTGTATATGATATTAACACTATATGGGGGTGGCAAAGGGGTGCCTCACTTTTGTTTTCTGCATTGCCCACTCTTCAGGGATGTAATAAGAAGTTGCAGCCTGCCAGACTGGCTGTGTTTTATTTTTTTCTCTTGTTAAAGGAGTCGGGTTGACCAGCTGAAGAGGCATGGAATTGGCTCTTTTGAGCGGTAAAAGATGTATAGGACTGCCGATCTTGAGATCCGTGAATGTCGTGGGCAGCTTAAAATCTTTTGATCCAAATATGAGAACGAGAATCTCAAATTTTTTCATGTATGATAGATAGCGTAAATGTTCTTTAGGGATTTCCACATAATGTATTGCCCTTTTGCCGTAGTGTGCCGCTGGCAGTGGTGTGCGTGTGTACATGTATATATATATATGTGTGCCGCAGCCCTGCCAGTGGCACCCAGGTTTGCATATTTTTTTTCCCAAAAGTTTTTTTGTGCAGAACCTACTTTAAACATTTGGTGTATATTGATTTTAACCTATATGGGGAGGAAGGGGTGCTTCCACTTTGGTTTTCTGCACCCGCCCACTCTCACAGGCTGTCATAAGAAGTGCAGCTTGCAGCTCTGGTGGTTGTTTTATTTTTTTCTCTCTGTATAAGGAGGTCGGTTGACCCAGTGAGAGGGCCTGGAATTGGCTCTATTGAAAGGTAAAAGATAGTGTAGGACTCCCCGATTTTGAGATCACGTTGAAAGTCGTGGGCAGCTTAGACATCTTTTGATCAAAATATGTGAACCGAGAATCTCAAAGTTTTCTCAAGAAACTTGTCACAAACAGGAACTAGGTCCACAGGATTAGCCATGGGTTTTGTCATGGAATCATGCAGGAAAGCAGCATGTAAATGGTTATAACTAGTGTTGAGCGATTACGTTGGCCATCGACATCGGTCGATGGTCGATAGTCGACCATCATCGACAAGTATTGAAAGGTCGATGATAGATTATGATCGATGACCATTAAAGTCTATGGGAGAGCAACAACACCTTCATTCTTCACACCACAAACATGGGACTGGAGCACTGGAAATTAACATCTGCTAACAGTCAAATGGATACGTGCTAACATCTTAGGCAACACACTTAGTTATAAAGCCACAGTAAAAAAAATCACAGACCTTCACTATCCTTTCTTGCACACAGCATGAGCCTTTAAGCTGCGCATGACCCTCGCAATTAACAAATGCCAGAAGAGTATGATTTGAACCAATCATTTTACTTGAACTGGACCATTGAATATCCCTGTCCTGAACCAGCATGAGCCCCAAACCGCATGACCCCCAATTTAAAAAGTGCCGTAAAAAGAGTCTTTGCAACCCACCATTTTAGTTTCCACTGACATTGACTATACCGTCTCCTGGGCCACCGCATGACCCCAAACCCTCTGCATGACCCCAGATTAAAAAGTACTCGGAAAAAGGAGTCTTTCAATCACCATTTATTTCACTAGACATTGACACTATACCTGTCTGGGCCACAGCAGAGCCCCACAACCTTCATGACACCCAATTAAAAAGTGCCGGAAACAAAGGAGTCTTTCAACCTCGATCTTAGTTCACTGTACATTGACTAACCTGTCCTGGGCCACAGCAGAAGCCCAAAAACCTCATGACACCGAGATTAAAAGTGCCGAAAAAGGAGTCTTCAATCACCATTTTTAGTTGAACTGACATTGTCTATACCTTACTGTACCACATAAACCATTAAACCTGTCTGAACCCCACAGATTACAAAGTGCAAGAAAAAGAAGTCTTTCAACCACCCATTTTTTAGTTCTGACTGGACATGAACTATACCTTCCCTGGACCTCAGTATGACTTAAACCTGTCTGACCTCATATTAAAAAGTAGCCGGGAAAAGAGTCTTTGACCACCATTTTAGTTGAACTGGACATTGACTATACCTGTGCCCTGGACCGCAGTATGACTTTAAACAACGTCTGACCACCAAAATTAATAATGCCGGGAAAGGATTCTTGGACCACCATTTTAGTTCACTGGCATTGCGACTATACCTGTCTGGGCCACAGCATCTGATCCCAAACCTCATGACCCAATTAAAGAAAGAGCCGAAAAAGGAGAAAATGAGTCTTTCACCACCATTTTAGTTTCACTGGACATATACTGTCCTGTCCTGGTGTACGCTTGCCGCTCGTATCTGCGACAAATGAGCTTCACTTGGAAATACTGGGTGGTTATCGCTCCTGTTCCACCCCAGGTTGCCCTTTTTCCTTGGCATTCTTTTTCCTCATTACTATCAAGAAATTGTCCTCTGAAACTTTTGTGCTCTGTCCTGCTCCCCAGTCTCCCATGTCCTCTGAATAACCTACATCTGTCAAGTTTTCCTGTAGCCTTCCCTGCACAATTCACGCTTGAATTTTTTACCAGCTCATTTTTACATGCACGTTTTTTAGTAGTTTCTACATTCTAGAAAACACATGTTTAAAATAGGAATGGAATCCCACCATCGTCTATTTTTCTCTTCTTTTAATTTCATTAAATGGTTGACTCAATTACAGGGATTGATAGCTATGTGAAAGATCTTCGCAAAACAAGTCATTTGCCAATTGTTGTCCATGAACAGTGTCCCCTAACCTATCCTGTTTTCTTGATAGCACCATCACCCCTGAGCCACTCTTGACAATTGTGATAACAAATGTCTGCTAAAACAACTTTTTTTATAATAGGAACCTGTATATAGCTGCATGTCACGCAAGAATCCCCCAAACAATTCAAAACATCAAACATGACCCAGTGATCACTTTTTGACAATTGTGAAGAACAAATGTCTGTTAGAAACATCATCTTTATTTTATAATATGCACCAGTATATAGCTGCATGTTCACAGCAAGAATGCCCCCAAAAATGCAAAGCATGTCACTTGAGGTCTATTGTGGACCAATTGTGAGACAAAGGCTTTTAGAAACAAAAATTTTTCTTATAATAGGACCTGTAGTATAGCTGCATGTCACAGCAAAATATGCCCCAAAGATTCAAAGCCATGACTCTGAGCCACTTGGAACAATTGGTGAAGAACAAATTCCTGATTAGAAACAACATTTTTAAATAGGACCTGTAGTATACGGCATGTCACAGCAAAATGCCCCCCATAGGTTCAAAGCACATGACCCTTGGAGCCACTTGTACAATTGTGAAGACAATGTCTGCATAGAAACATCATTTTTTTATAATCGGACCCTGTAGAATTGCTGGCATTTCAAAGCAGCATACCCAAAAAATTATAAAAATAAACTTCTCAGCCACTCGTTAAAATTGTGACGGAGAAAATGCCACTTAGCAAGCCACACTTTCTGTTCCACAAAGGACCATGAATTATGCCTGTAATCTCACAGCTACATGACCCCCAAAAATATAAATAAGACTTCTCAGCCACTACATTAAAAATTGTGAGGGAGAAATGCCACTAAAAGCCACACTTCTGTTCCAAAAACCTAATATAGAGCTTATCTCACAGCATACATACCTCAAAACATTGACAATGCGCAAACTTCTAAAAGATAAAGTAGTAAATGGAATAACGGTTAGTCATAAACCTTGCTGCTTTTACGTCTCCTCAAAGCAAAACAGCAAAATAACCTGTTGGGAAAAGAGAATAAAAATTGGCAGGTAAAAATCGACAATTTTAAATAAAAAGTTCTTCAAGATGGAACTCAGTTCGGTTTGAAGATAATGTGAAGTAACCGGCAACTAATCGCTGACCATCGTCAATTGGGGCCACACAACATCTTTCAGAGATTCCATGCCTGATTCATCTTTGATGAAAGGTCAAACGATCCACATTATCTGTGGAAAGCCGGATGCGTTGTCTTAATGACTCCTCCAGCTGTGATGCAGGTCCGCTCACAGATATACCTGCTGCTGGCAGGACACACCTTATGGCGTGGCAGCGAGCTCGGCCCCTCCATTGTTGGATACCCAAAGTCTATTTGGGTCTCGGAACAGATTCAACAAACATCGGCGTGTATGAGAGCAGTAGTCCGTGCACCATAACTAAGCTGGAGTCTCTGTGTGTTGGATGTGTGCCCTGCATTGCAGCTTGGTGAAAGGTGTAAAGTAATGATTGCCAGACAGGTCACCCATTAGGCTTCTGCCTACTTCATGCTGCGCTCTGCCTTGCTACGGCCTAACTTTGCAACTCTACCTGCTGTCAGGTAAGCTGATGTTGTTCCACCGTGACCATTTGGAACGTGAAGCAGATGCAACAAGATGCTCCAGTTTGATTCAAATCAAGCAAGGTCTCCATTTCCTGCAATTTTACTCTCTATTTCGGTGTGGTGGAAAGGAAAGTGCTGAGTTTTGTTTTAGTACCGGGATCCAGGAGGTGCCACCCATAACTGTTGTTCATTTTGATGGCCTTTAATGCGAGGATCACATGTTGGAAAATGGAGCAGTCCAGCACCTCATTGAGAGATGGACAGTGATTACCAAGCCTCTGGTCGAGGGGCACTAGCAATCTGATCTCCTCATCTTCCGTCCTCCACCTTCAACTTTGCGCCAACCTCTTTCCAAGCAGGACTCGTTACGTCGGTGTCCGAATACCTCCTCCTACTCCTCCGCTTCCTCTGGCAACAGCTTCAACGACTTGCCTGAGATGATGCACCCCTGAACTGATGTGCCACCCTGCACTAGCCCTGGACCCCCAACCACTGCCTCTAATGAAGACCGTATGAAATCTGTGAAACTGTCGGCCTTGTGGATTATGACGGAGAGAATGGCTCCATTTCGCATCGGTGTGTCCGTCATCCTCCTCCATTCGCTGGCGTGACCGTTGTTTCTCAGAGTGTCCAAACGATCTCGTCTCCAGAACTAAGATTCACCACACTGCCTCACTGCTGACAAGTGCATTGTCCTGCACTGACCATTTTCGTGCTTCTTCAAACTGGCAAGGATGTGCAGAGCGCTTTCACGCTGCCTCCACTCTATCGGTGGCTCCAACACCCCGAGTCCGCACCGCTCTTGTGTCAGGCCCTGTGTCACTTCGTACTGCGTAATGCTTGCGCTGCGCACAGATCGCAGGAGCATGTGGAGGGTGAATTTCCAGCGCGTGTTCGCCGACGCAACATGAGACGTTGACTGGAGGCCGACGCTGACGCTGCATACGCAGCCAGCGGGACGAAGCAGGGTGCGAACGGCGTCAAGTGCGAACTTAGAATTCCGAGCATCCTCACATGGCCAGTCCAGACCGCGGTAGCTCTCTTTAGAAGAAATTTCTGCGACGACAAGGTTCATGACATGTGCTGCAAGGGATGTTCTCCAGCCTATCCGATCTTACGCGGCCTGCAGATTTGCCCTGAGTATCCGCACACACCTGCATGGCACAAGGTTCTTGCGGCACCCAGCTCACGCTCGTCCTCGTTGCAGAGAGCCGTCCACTAGCTCCTGACCTGTGTGTGTACAGTTCCAAGACAGATTAATTTCTAGACGGTTTGGTTTCTCTGGGAACATGATGACCTCCCAACCTTGGGGCATAACGCTGCACGCATCCCTGGCGGTTTTGAAGAGCGTGGCTGCGCCGAGCCTGATAGCCACAGTCCCCCGCCAGAGACATCCCCCAGCTCACCCAGTGAGGCTGTCACAGAAGATATAGCGGCTTGGCCGTGCTTACTTAGTCCGATGGTGTCGGTGGTCCAGATGGACTTTTCCCGGACACAGATGCATCCAACGCGCCTTGAAATTTTAGATGACATGTGCTGGCCGAGTGGCAGAGACCTTTTCTGGCAAAGAATGCCTGCTCGGCAATCTGTTATTCGGGGAGCAGGCAAGGGCCATTGATGTGCGGAACCCATCGTCGTCCACCATACGAAGGCACCATTTACCAAGGCCAAAATCCTGGCAATGCCGTACATCAGGCTTTGCTTTGGGATGGGTTTGGTAAACTGTGTTCTTCTGCTCCCAAACCTGGAAGACAGAAGGCTGGCTGCTAGACTGGCCCTGTAACAGCCGTGCAGGTCATCAAACTGGGCGGGTAGGAGAAGGGGAAGGATTGGGTCTCTGGTGTGCTTATAGTGGTTCTCTGGCGACGGGGACTGAAGCGAGGCTGATCCCGGATCATCGACCTGGAGACCTGGCAGCTGAGAGACGCTTTGGGTGGTGGCGGCGGAGGAAGGCAGGCGGAGACCGAGCGTGTGACAGTTGTGAGGCCCCGGCTTGGTCAGGCCTTTTCTATGGCCAAGTGTTGCCTCCATTTTCAACTCATGCCTTCCGCTGCATGTGACCTAGACATGTTTGCTGGGTGGTTAACCAACTAACGGTTCTTGCCCTCTACTTATGCTTTTCCTACGGCATAAGGCGTCCATATGACATCGCTGGGTTGAATCAGAGGCTTGGCTCAAAGGAAGGCCAGGCTTGAGAGGTCCCTGGAACCTTTTTGAAACTGGCGATAAGAACGAGCGAGCGGGTTTGCGCTGACCGTGTCTGCGAATCAATCGAGCTGGACTTCAGCGACCGCCCCTCTCCCTTTTTGAGGCGAACCCGATACTGACACCTACCCATCGTCTTCCTCCTCGTCAGTGATAGCGAATCTCTCGCTAAGCAAATATCCCTGCTGAAAGAGCCACATTGACTTCGCAATGTCCTCATCAATCATCATCAACACATGACTTCGTCGTCTGACATCTGCACTCCAGTGAGCTGTGGGCTACCGTTGCTTGACAGCCCGGCATTTTTGCCGATTCCCGGCCTGTCCTTCTCCTCCTTTGATGGGCATCATATCTGGGCGTCAGAGCAGAGAAAATCATCCTCTTTGCCCTCTTGGATCTTTAACATGCCTTCTGACCCCCTACCGCATTACTTGTCATCAAGAGTCTCCATTTTTGGATTATCCACCCGTGTGGGTACACCCGGAGTTGACATTTGCTGCCTTCATCTTGGACGGATGCTGATGATGCTCGATGCCGACATTTGTGGCCGTGACTGGGAGGACGAGGAGGTAGAGAACTGCTGGATGCATGGTTGCATTAACCACTCGAAGGACAGACTTGGCGACGCTGTTTCGTTAACTGAGAGTCGACAGGCCTGACCCAAGCGATGACAGCCAGTAACGGTCCTGCAGACTGACGATCCGCTGAGCCATGCTGTTTGTCCGCCACATTTGGAAGGAGCACCTTCTCTCCGTGAACCTCTACTCCATGTCCTACCCACCTCTTTGCTCACTTACCACCTGCAATTTCGCTCCAATGTTCAGAAATATAATAAAGTTTGAAATATCGAAGAGTTTGGTAAGTCTCTTCTATTAAAAGACGGCAATCACACCTCATTCTCAAATCCCTCAAATCAAAACAAATTGCTGGATCAAATTTAACTGCAAAGTAAGGATCTATCAACAAAGCTTGACAGCCCAGAAAGTGACAAAAAACACCTGTCTGAAAATGTATACAGGATATTAAAAGGTATTTTTGGCACCTTTCATTCACCTGTGTGACTACACAATGCTGCGTATTCAATTTAACATGCAAAGTAGATCTATCAACAAAGCTGGCCTGCTGCCAAATGAAAAAACACGTATCTGTAATGTATTCGGATAATACAGGTATTTTTGGCATACTATACTCCAATTCACCTTTGGTGACTACAAAATTGCTGTATTCACATTTAAGTGCAAGGTGCCTACAATGAACAAAGCTGTAGCGTGCGCCAAAGTGAAAAAACACGTCTATCTGTAATTATTCGTTTATAAAGGTATTTTTTTGGGCACCTACTCAATTACACCTGTGGTGGACTACAAAATTGCTCGTACTCACGTGACAGTTAAGTGCAAAGGTGCCTCCAATGAACAAGCTTAGTCGCAAAATGAAAAACACTATCGTAATTACTACTGCATAATAAAAGGTATTTTTGGCACCTTCAATTTCCCTGTTATGACTACAAAATTGCTGTATTCACAATTTAAGAAGTGCAAGGTTCCTCAATGAACAATGCTGTAGCAGTGCGCCAAAGTGAAAAAACACGAATCTGTAATGTATTCGGCATATTTTCAAAGGGTATTTGTTCGGCGACCTTTCAATTCACCTGTGGTTACTAACAAAATTGCTGTTTTCACAATTTAAGTGCAAGTGCCTCTATGAACAAATGCTGTAGTGCGCAACAAGTGAAAAAACACGTAATCTGTAATGTATTCGGATAATAAAAGGTATTTTGGCACCTATCAACCTTGCTGACTACAAAATTGCTTGGAGTTCCTACTTTAACTGCGCAAGTGCTATAATCAACAAAGCTGAATGGGCAAAATTGAAAAAAAGAACACCTATCCTAGAAATGTATACTGATAATAAAAGTGGAGTTGTGCACCTACAAAGAGACCTGCAGTTACTAGCAAAGATGTGCTATCCTAATATAAGTTCAGGCTTGCCCAATATCCAGTAATATTCAATAGAATACGTTTAATAATAATTGCTATTGCAAGGGCAAATTCTCTACACTAAGGGCACATGTATATCGCTTTAACGCTGTTTTGCGTATACTGCGTCCTCCACCCCTTTCCCCCCTGTCGGCACGCGGATTCAGTGTCAGCGGCGCAGTGTTCGCCATTTCAGCTGCGCCCCGCATGAACGGGGTGGCAGAGACATGGTGTGGGCGCGGTAGGCCGTTCCGGGGCGGTGGACAGCGGCACGCTTCGAAAAACTCCGAGGCATTACATGCGAGTCGCAAAGCCGAGCGCAGTGCAGCCTCCATAATAACTCAGGCAGCTCCTACAGCAGACCAGGTTTTTTTCTGTCTTAAATGCTCCGCTGAGGCGAAGTGAAGTAGATCTGAACATGCAGGAACAAGAATGAGAAGATTCGCGCGACAGAAATTTCGGCGCTCCGCTCCGTCAGCCGGAGTTTGATTCCGAACAAAAATTCGCCTTATAAAGCTGAAAAACAGTGGTCAGAAAAGAGCTTAACTAAATAATAAACACAATAATAAAAAACAAAAAACACTTTCCAAAACTCTAGAACGGCGCAATATCAAGAATTATATTATTGTAAATTGCCGGGAAATAAAAAATTTCGGATCAACATAAAAACTGTTCCGGATTCAACGCTTTGTATTCGTTAAATATCGCTCACACTAGTTTTCAACCCCTCTTAATACATGGAATCTGGACTTCGCCACAGAGAACTCCCTGGTTGATTCCCTACATGGTTTGCTGCGGTGAAAGCTGACATACAGGAGCAATACCGGAGGAGAAAACTAAAGGCATAATTGGTTAAAAGCCGAGGGTCAGGGCAAGCAGAGTAGACCCGTTATCAGTCACAGTGTGATAAGACATGTCGTGCTGCTTCATTTCACAAAAGAAATACAAAAGAACCTAGCTCTCCTGTTCAGTATAAGAGTGAAAAGTTTAAGAGAGATATATTGCTTTTACAGACATACTCTCACCACATCTCTCCAATATGCATTACAGAGTCACCGGTCACCCCTACTAGTTAGAAAGTGATGCACACTCGCTCAGGTCACAGAGTCACAGCTAGTCCGTATTAACTCATTCACGATCCACATGTAAGAGTTAAAACGCCCATCAAGTTTTGCCAGAGAGCAGGAGTTAACCTTTTCACTGTGGTCTTGTCTGGTTAGAAACAGGCCAGGACGTATGGACAAACGAGCGCTGGCTCTTCTCCATCTCCAATCTTTTTATTTATTGCAGAAACTATGAGTTTCGTACGTAAGGTACCTGATGAAGTATTCTATGAACGAAATGTTTAGTTTCTGCAATAAATAAAAAGATTGGAGATGGAGAAGAGCCAGCAGTCATTTGTCTGTACGTCCCGGCCCGTGTCTAGTCAGACCAGACCCCGATTGAAAAGTTCAACCGGTAACTTGTTGTCTCAGCACAAGCGAAGGTCAAGCAGTTCAGCAGACAAATGGAGTGGTCAGGAACTAGCTGGAGGTCAGAACCGAAATGTAACACACCAAAATCCCTTCAGAATGTTATGAAAGCCACACCAATAATCTGGCAAAGGGTAAAGGGGAAAAGCCCTTAAGTATGATGTCCCTGAGAAGAGATGCTGCTCTTGGGAGGGGGCAGGAAAGCTGGTGGGGAGGCGGGGATGGCTGCACCAAATGCGCAACTGGCCTGTGGCACAACCTATAGAAGAACTGAAACAAAGTTGTAAAGAACATTGAGCCAAAACTTCTCCAGCATAATGAAAGAGACTGATAAAGTCATACAAAAATTATTACATGAAGATATTATAGCAAACGGTGATTGAACTGTTCTCAAAAGTTCAAGTCTAGTAGAACTTCCAAATTTTTAAGAACTCAAACCGAACATTTACAGGGTTGTTTAAGCTTCTAGTTCGACCACGCCATTTTTCAGTTTCATTTCTAATCACCTCTGCAATCTTTTGGCGGCCATCCAATCATTGGCAGAGCACAGAGAATGTCAATAACTTCTATGGACAGAGGGTTGCTAGGTGGCTCCACTTGGGCTACACTAAAATCTCATGACCATGTATATCTAATTTCAACTGTTAGACATATGCATTTTTCCCCTCCTTAGACATCATAGTTTACGAGTTTGTATTGCTGCTGCATCTTTTCCAACACCCCAAAGCTGTTAATACATGCCTAACTCTCATATACATGGATATATATCATCAGATGCTTGGATTTGCTAAATCAATACTCGTGCTCCAAAAGTTTCGTTTTCTAAGGTTTGGTTATCAGCTAATTGTATAACACGAACCATCTCCATATACTCTCCTATGTTTCAAAGGGGCTTTTGGCCCCCTCAGATACAGGGCCCCATAGCACCTGCTACTGCTGCACCTCCTATATCGACGCCCCTGCTTGCAAATTGAGTCCTCTTCATTTCTCAGTTTAGTCATTGAAGGAATGAAGTATTTTAGCCTACTCAATCTTTTTCTCTGTCACTCTTAGAGCCAAATTTACTTCACATAAGTTGTTCCATCACGTATCCATTTACTGGTTATATGGATGGTAACTACAGCTTCTCCTTAACCTTATAGGTATACAAAATTATCCAAACAGCTTCTTCACCTTACTTAATGGGTTACAAGTTCGATTCGAATTGAACTTCGAATCCAAAACTCACTAATCGAACTAGAACTTTTTACTGTTCGCTCAACACTAATTGCTGATAAAGGTTGCTCCGCAAGCAATTAATACAAGAGGTTTACTTAGGTTTTAAACAGATTTTTCTTTTTTAATTTTAGGTTCTTTTTGGTTAAATAAATAATGACATGGTGGAATCTGTTATCATGTGTTGTTTATCTAAGGTTGCATTTACCCTGTTCTTTATATTGTAATGTATATATGTAACATACAACATTCAAGAGGGTGTAATCTCTTTTCTTCTATACTGCTATTATTGATATATGCCTTGGAAAGATTAATTTGAATTGTATTTTATCACATACTGTATATAAAATATTTTTTTTTGTAATCTACTTCAATGAAATTTTCTGTGGGCTTCCTGCAGTACTGTATAACCTGCTTGATGACAGGAAACTCAGTGACTTTTATTTTTGTCTCCACATTCAGAAAATGACTCTGGGCAACATGTCTGAATTAGGCTTTGCCTTTTTTTGTATATTATGCACCAAAAAACTGTTGTATACTCCTCTTCGTATATATGCGTATAAACAGGCATACACTCATTATTAGGCACAGTTTAGCACCTAGTTATGCACCTAAACAAATATGCTACAAAGCGTAAACCACACCCAAATTTTTGCAGGTTTCAACAGTTTTCAAGCGCGACGTATAAATACCTTTTACTGTCCTTAAAAATGTGTGGGCACATATCTTTTGCTGATATGTCGACCCTCCTTATAATGCCCAAGGTACGTATTTGTAAGATTGGGTGTCGTTTTAGAGCTGCCTTATAAAAACTACAACACTCGCTTTGTACTGCTGTCAAAGTTTTCAGCATCAAAGAGGGGGCATGCAAAGCTGGACAGAGCATGTCAAAGGATCCTGGGGCCTAATAGTTTTATATGGTGAAGAGAAACAGCTTTGAAATATGAAATACTCTGCTGCAGAGAAGGGAGACTACATACAGCCAAAGACAAAACACAACTTAGCATAAGAAATATGCTTGGGCTATTTTTATTTTAAACCTAATCCTGCAACACACTGTGCCACAACTTTATCCCTGTGCTTTGGGGTCCCCCTTTGGGTCTTTCCTTGGTTTAATGATCTGTTAGTACCACTAATGTTCTTTTACAAACCTCTAAGGCCTTTACAAAACAGATGTAGATATACTGAGAATAAATTGCATACAAATGTACTCTATTTGTGAACTAGGTGACTTATGGCAACTTGGTCACAATTTTTATTTAGGGGTATCATATTACAGGGCACTTAATACATATGTATGCCACACTTTTCAGTTTTTGAATTTGCAAAAATTTGGACCAACACATATGTTCTTTATACTTTACAAATACTTGCTATTTTGTGTTGCTCTATCACATAAAATACATTTGATTGTTTGACCAGCTGTAACTATCTTCCAATGTACACATTGCATTTTTACCCAGTTAATGTCTTTCTCCAAGTTTTTGAAAGGGTAGTTTGTATTTGGCAGTTCAATGATAGAGAATATTTGTTCAATGGTCAGGTTTTAACTAGATTGAAAAAGTCTAGATTACAGAATAGCTGCCTTTAGTCATACATGTGGGTATGTAATGTGTGTGATATGACCAAAAAGCACTTATTCTTGGTATAAAAAGAAAATTAAAAAATGTAATGTTTGCCTAATAAAATTTTCCTGGAACATGCAGTGTCTTTTGTTAAATTAAATAACGTTATCTCTTTTCATTTTAATGCCACGAACGATGGCTCAAAATCTACAATCTGCAGAGCAAATACAAACAGACTGTCCAGTTCAGGCAACCCTTTTAAAACACGCATCGAGCCAAAACAAAGATTTAATTGTGCTCTGAAAGCAAAATGCACAGTGGAAGCAAAAAGCACAGTCTTCTTCAGGTAAACTAAGCTTGTGGTGTTCTCCTCTCCTCAGTTTCTGGAATGTGCAGCAACTGTCTGCAGATTATCGTCAGCTGAACTGTTATTTAGTCACCAAGGTGGCCCTTAGGCTATGTCTACATGGCATAGAAAAACAATCGTATTTTTGGCGGTTTTAGGATTCCTAAACCGCTAAAACTTACATCCTTCAGCACGCCTAATAGACTTTATATTAAAACACCTGTAGCTCTCACAGCTCCGGACTTTCTCGTTAATGTGTGGCCGTCGTCCTATACAATTAATGTAAGGCCACTCAAATAAACAGACCATGTTTTTATTGGCAAATGGACTATACAAACGCGGTCCTGTGCTTCGGACATCACTTAGGTTGACCTTCCAGATTTTTTGTCCTGATCTGTAAGCACAATTCGTACTGTTTTTGTTAAAAAAACCCAAAAAAGTATTGTAAAGTATATTTTAATAGTGATGTCAATAGGGAAGCAAGTAGCTATCTTCTCCACCAGAAAAACAAAATACATGGGGTTTTTAGTAAATAAATCTGGCAGTGTTTTGTGACATAATGTTAATAGGGTGTGTGCAGATAAGTAATTCTGAACAATCTGTTAAATGAATAAACTCCAAAAGAAGTCAGCTATATATTTTAACTTAACACAAGCGCCCATTTGAAAACTGGTCTAGGTCTATACCCCTCACGTTGTTTGCCCCATAGCAACCATTCAGAGCCCCCGCTCATTTCACATATGCTCTGAAAAATTAAAGGTGAACTCTGATTGGTTCTATGACACCAAAAGATTTTAGGACCTAGGACAGTTTTTCACACATGTGGCTCTAAATTATATATTTTACAACTTGCATGTGAGCATTAGGTATGTTCTGACAATAATAAAGCTTCCACCACTTCCATATCTTCCTCTTGTTTTCGATGTTTATTACAAAGGTGAAGGACCATATATGGATGTGTATATATAGGAGTATGACTACTATTAATAATATATATATATATACTATCATATATATACTATATATATTTATATACATCATATATATATATAAGTAAGTCACGTCAGGACAGCGAGCAGTCATTGAGGGTGGGCATGTTTCCCCCAGAATCCTGTCTTTGTGTCTTATGTTCCAGGAAGCGCTCAGGCTTTCTTTGATGAATTTGGGAAGGAAAGGGTCATGAGCTAGGCTGGTTTCTAATTAATGCACCTGTAGCCTTTCTAGGTGTGCAAAGGTCTCAGTCACTGCCTGCATATGGTTCTGCTAGAACTCCACTGCTAGAACTGAAACCATGGTGTGAATAACACGGGACTTCTGTATCTGGTTTCTCAGTGTGCCCCCAGAATGATGAGTGTGTTCAACATCAGTTTTGTATACTTGCCTTTTTTCTGTTGCTGTTACAAAATAAACCCAGGGACCACCTGGATTTGGAATTTATCTGGTGTCACTATTTTCTTCCTCTTAGAGCCCGCTTATTCTACCTTATTTTGACGCTAATCCCCACTATACACATAAATATATAATAGAATTAAGTCACTTTTCACAGCATTAAAAGATATGTTTTACTGCAGCTGAACCAGTGAGCAGTAGCTGACTTACTGACTTCAATGGAAGAGTTTTCTAGACATTCTCTGTGACCTGGGAAGAAGTCATTGTGCATGGAGGGGGAAATGGTGAGCTGTGACTATTGTGAATGAAAGATCCTGAGTTACCTTGTCTTGACTGTTACGGTCCGGGCCGCAACGCAGCCCTTTGTCCATAAGGTACAGCAGAGACCGCGCTTTTGGCCATGATTGTATCTGTTTGCTGCAGGTTTTTGCACTGTCTGAATTCGGTCTTATTCTGTCTGGGCTGTGATTGACAGCTTGGCCACACCCGTCTGGTTCTTTGTTAGCTCTAGGGCAGGGCTGCTGATCATTCTGCCTGATTGGTGAGTGACAGCTGCCTTATCTATCGCCTTTCTTGCCCGTTTGTCTGGCTTCTGTGTGGTTGGGATGTCAGAGGGCTGCTCCTATCACGTCTTGGAACCAGACTCTGGTATTCTCATTTCCATTTCTCCAGTGCTTGTGACAGACATTTTCTTGAGCTTGTATTTTTCACACACCTATCAAAAAAGGTCTACCAAGTATACACCGGGATCCAGAGTTGGCAGATGGAGGGGGAAGGTGCATGTGACCTTACCCTTCCATCTGCCAACTCTGGATCCCAGTGTAACGTTCTTTATTGAAGGTCGGGTATATATTTATATGCATACGTCTCCATGTGATACTTAATATTGTAATAAGTACTAATATTTACTATTTTGGGGTTACCCGCCACTATATTTGGACTTTAGGATACTTTGATGTTGTGAGGTGGGGTCATGTACTTGTGTAGTTCCAATGTCACCCTTTTACGTGTTTTTTATGGATTTTGTAGCATTCAATAAAGTTATTCTATTTTTAACTTATACTTGGTAGACCTTTTTTGATAGGTGTGTGCAGTTATGCTGTAGGTCTTACCTGGATTACCTTTATATAGCCCAGTTGTCTTATAGGTGTGTGATGCTTGTATTTTTCACCCTGATAGTTTATTTAGATTTTCTATGTGCCTGCCTTTTTGACATCTGGTTTTCACCTGCTGATTCTGTACCTTTTCTGCTCTCTCTGGATCTAATTCCATTTTTGCCTGACCTCTCTATGTTGTGTTTGTCTGTCTGATCTTGGTTCTGTGTTCCACTTTACCCTGGGCAGGGGCTATTGTCCAGTTGGCGCAGACCACCTAGGGTCAGGTTGGCAGGGACAGCACATGGGGGCTTAATGCTTGAACTCACTGTTTGTCTTTTTTGATTGAGTCATAGGTTCCCCTTACATAATTATTATAATTAGGCTACGGGAGTGAGAGAAAACTGCATGAATTATTTATAATATATATAACAACATTAAAAAAAAATAAAAAATCACAAACATTCCTATCACATATACACTCACCGGCCACTTTATTAGGTACACCATGCTAGTAACGGGTTTGGACCCCCTTTTGCCTTCAGAACTGCCTCAAATTCTTCGTGGCATAGATTCAACAAGGTGTTGCAACGTGCTCAATTGGTACCAAGGGGCCCAAAGAGTGCCAAGAAATATTCCCCACACCATGACACCACCACCACCAGCCTGAACCGTTGATAACAAGGCAGGATGGATCCATGCTTTCTGTTTTTTGACGCCAAAATTTGACCCTACCATCCGAATGTGCAGCAGAAATCGAGATCTCAGACCAGGCAACGTTTTTCCAATCTTTTACTGTCCCAAATTTCGATGAGCTTGGACAAATTGGAGCCCCAGTTTCTGTTCTTGCTGAAAGGAGTGGCAACCCCGGGGTGGTCTTTTGCTTTCTGTAGCCCATCTGCCTCAAGTTCGCCTTACTGTGCGTTCAGGATGCTCTTCTGCCTCCTTGGTTGTAAGGGTGGCTATTTGAGTCACTGTTGCCTTTTTATCAGCTCGAACCAGTCTGCCCATTCTCCTTTGACCTCTGGCATCAACAAGGCATTTCCGCCAACAGGACTGCCGCTCACTGGATGTTTTTTCTTTTTCGGACCATTATCTGTAAACTCTAGAGATGGTTGTGCGTGAAAATCCCAGGAGATCAGCAGTTTCTGAAATACTAGAACAGCCTTTTTGGCACCAACAACCATGCCACTTCAAAGGCACTTTAAATCACCTTTCTTCCCCATACTGATGCTGGTTTGAACTGCAGGAGATTGTCTTGACCATGTCTACATGCCTAAATGCACTGAGTTGCCGCCATGTGATTGGCTGATTAGAAATTAAGTGTTAACGAGCAGTTGGACAGGTGTACCTAATAAAGTGGCCGGTGAGTGTATTTAACCTTAAACATGATTTAAGTAGCAGGTGCCATATTCTGATCTGATGACATTTTCTTTTATGGTGCATTCACACAGCGCAGTTTTGGTGCAGTTTTAACTGCGCTCCAAGTTAACTCCCTTTATTACCAGCAAGCTTCTTTCAGTTATCTAAACCGTTTTGAAAGTTAGTAAACAGTTAGTGTGTTTGTAATCCACAAGACTTCACACACAGTCATTGATTACTTACTTGAAACACCTTTTTGAATAATTTAGAAAACTGAAAGAAGCTTGCTGGTAATAAAGGCAGTTTAACTGGAGCGCAGTTAAAACTGCACTGTCTGAAAGCACCCTTATGCATAATCATACAGAGGAGGGTGTCAATTACTGATTTCAATCATAGTTACATAGTTACATAGTTAGTACGGTTGAAAAAAGACACGTGTCCATCAAGTTCAACCAAGGGTGGGGGAAATGGGTGAAGGGAGAGAGACAAGGACATTAAGTCAGCCTCACCACTGGTTAATTACCTTGAGACCCACAAGGCAAGAACCAATCTGCTCCATTGTAGACCATATCTCTGACCCCAGAGCCTCCACCAGCCAGGATCCAGAATTTTACATGGCTACGTACGCATTAATATTCTTTAGTTCCAGGTGGGTATCTAAGCCTTTCTTGAAACTCTCTACAGTTCCTGCCGTGACCAGCTTCTCAGGTAGGCTATTCCACAGATTCACAGTTCTTACAGTGAAGAACGCTCTTCTCCTCTGGAGATTGAATCCTTTTTTCTCTAGTCGAAGGGAATGTCCTCTTGTCTTTTGAGGGGGCTTCACTTAAAATAATTTCTCCCCATACTTTTTGTAGGGACAATCAGTAAATCATAAGTTTCACTGAATTAGTTTACACAAATACCACAAAACAATATATCAGTTTGATATATGACTCAGAACCACTTTATGGTTTGAAATGTATTAAGCACTATTAACTACCAGATCTTGTGTTTCTTTGTGTGTTAATACTTTGGTTTGAATAAAGGATTGTTTTTATACACCAGCATTGCTGGAGTCAGAATTTACCTTGTATATAGCAATGTAATCACAGATAAGAACTGCACCCAACTACAGTATAATAATATTTAACTTTTATTTAAGTATAGATTAAAATATATTTTACCCTAGATCACCTTGATTTTATAAATAAAAGTTATGTTTTGTTATAGCAGAGAACACCTCTTTTCTGAGATACTTCAATTCATTGTGAACCCAAGAACATACCGTATATACTCGAGTATAAGCCGAGTTTTTCAGCACAAAAAATGTGCTGAAAAATCCCCCCCTTGGCTTATACTCGAGTCACTGTCGGCACTCGGGCGCTGCGATGGCCCGAGTGCCGACAGGGACGCTTCAGCTACATGCGACTCCTCAGGGAGCGCATGTAACTAAATGCCGAGTACAGCCGACAGCGTCCTGGCACTGCGGTGGCCCGGGCACTGTCGGCGATCTCTTCCCCTGTATGCGACTCATGCGGAGAGCACACAGGAGAAGATACCACTGAGGAGCAGAGAGCGAGCGCTGCCTGCTCTGTAGTGGGCTCCGGGCGGCCGAAAACTCACGGTTGTCCGGAGTTTTCGGCCTAGACAGCATGTGTCATCACACTGCATGCACGGCCTGATGACATCATGCGCTCTGTGCCGAGAAGACGGAGCAGAGAGCCCGGGAGGCGGAGCAGCGGGGGATCGAGGTGTTTGTTTTTTTTGTTTTAAAACCCTTCCTATAACCTGCCTAGAGGGACCTATAACTGCCTAGAACCTGCCAAGGGGGACCTATACCTGCCTATAGCCTGTCCATGAGGAACTATACCTGCCTATAACCTGACTAGGGGGACTTATACCTGCCTATAGGCTGCCTATTGGGGCATATACCTGCCTAAAACCTGTCTATGGGTGCCTATACCTGCTTATAACCTGCCTCGGGGGACCTATACCTGCCTATAGCCTGTCTATGAGGAACTATGCCTAGAACTGCCTATACCCTGCCTATGAGGACCTATACCTGTCTATATCCTGCCTATGGGGGCAATTACCTGCCTATAACCTGCCTATGGGGACATATAGCTGCCTATACCAGCCTATAACCTGCCTATGGGGGTCATTAAACTGCCTATACCAGCCTATATCTGCCTATGGGGGACATTAAACTGCCTATACCAGCCTATATATGCCTATGGGGACATTAAACTGCCTATACCAGCCTATATCTGCCTATGGGGGACATTAAACTGCCTATACCAGCCTATATCTGCCTATGGGGACATTAAACTGCCTATGAAATTTTATTGGTATCCATTTTTGATATTTACCAGTAGCCGCTGCATTTCGCACCCTAGGCCTATACTCAAATCAATAAGCTTTCCCGTTTTTTGTGGCAAAAGTAGGTGCCTCGGCTTATACTCGGGTCGGCTTATACTCGAGTATATACGGTATCATTGGTTTTTCCAATCCAATATAAATATTGGCTTCTGTGATTTTGTGTTGTAGAAATCAATCTGCTCATCTCCTCTTGCTTTATAACATGATGGCAGTAGACTGCAATATAATGGTGATGGGCATCAATGTATATTCCCACCATATGTGTTAAAAAAGCAACCTATCTTTAGAATAGCCCATAAATGTACGAAAGGTGTTCAAACCCCAATGTTCTTCAGAACAATGTGTGTCTGATACTTCACTACAGGACTAAGCACACAATAATGACCTATCATTTGCCACATTTTTTTCCCAGAAATCGCCAACCAATGAACACCTAGAATGTCAAACCTTTTATTAATATAGTGCTAATATTCCTGATTCTTGGGATTTATGCTAGCCGTGTTTCAAGTTGTTCACAAAAATGTATTTTATTATCTAAGTTTTACTACAGAAGTTTTATTGTTATAGTTATATTTTATATTTATATTATATTTTTATACTACCGGTATATTTTTTATTAAACATTTTGAGATACGTGTTTTTGCTCTCTACCTAGGCACACTTCTAATACATAACAGACATTTTCAAATGGCATAGCACTAGAGGCTTTCAGAAGTGTACCTAAAATCTCCTGGTCCTCAGGGCATAAACTGTCACTTGGTCATCTGACAATCATGTATTATTTTTAGCAAACAAAAAAAAGCCAGCTTACCCTTGAACGAAAGGTGGCTGTGGGTGTACGGATCCACTTCCGGTAGTGGTGTGTAGATAACCAGCTCCAGCACTCCATAAGGAATGAAAAAAGTCCAAAATTTATTTGTAATACATAAAAATCTGTGGATGCATGAGACAGAGCACAGACATAGCAGCCTACATGTTTTGAAGCCCCCCACCAGGCTCTTACTCATTGTCACCTTTTCACGCCGGGTAGTGGACCCACTGTACCACTACTGGGCTTACTCAGAGGGGGCGTGACTAAGTCCGGTGCTACCCTAGAGCAGTCCCCGGCAGTGTCAGCTGACCAGAACACGTCAAAAGTGCCAATTCTATAGTGCCAAGTGTACTGGCACTATAGTGACAGAGAACCAAAATGGAAGACAAGGGATGAGTATATATGCCAAGTACTGTAACAATGAGACAATGGGTTAAATGGACAGGAAGGCTTAACGGAAGCCAAGGTACAAAACACACATACTAAGAACACTGGACAAGCAAGGTACTGAACACACATAACAAGGAGCCATACAGGAACAGAGACAAAGAACTAAGGACAAGACTCAGAACATAGATTAGGACTTTAGCAAGAACACAGGCTAGGAGCAAGACAAGACTAGGACTATGGCAAAGAGCGCAGTCCAGGAACCAGACAGACAAGGACCCAACAGGACACAGCCCAGACAAACAAGAGCCAAGGAAAACATCACAGGAACATAGACTAGAAGCACAGAACAGAAAATAAATCAGGACACAGACACTGGACAAGACCTAAGCACAAGGATCAGGCACAGAAGTGTGGGAGAGATGGCTTAATAAAGCACCAGAGAATTGGCTACGGAAGCCAGCTGGACCTACAAAAGTTAAACAACAACAAGATGCGGCCACGCTCCCCATAGTAGCCAGGAGGATCAAATGGGGCCACATGGTGCATGCAGCATGGCCAAATGAACAGACAAAGCTGCATGGCAAATGCAAGGTAGGTCGCAAGTGACATGAACACAGCGGTGTGAAACTCAAATCTGTTTACATGCATGCCACTTCATTATAAATAGTGTTCACACATAATTATTGAAAATAAACAAAATTATTTTTTGTGCCTGCAACCTCTGTAATAACTCAAGTTAAACTCCTGGGGGCATATATTATTAAGGACTTGTAAGTAAATGCAGACACCAAATATTACATTTTAAGCTCTAGTACCTGTTTTCTATCTCTCTGCTAACTCTCTTCTAGACCCTCTGCAATCCGGTTTCCGCACCCTACACTCCACAGAAACTGCTCTTTCTAAAGTTTCAAATGATCTCCTGACAGCAAAATCGCAGGGTAACTACTCATTGCTGCTTCTTCTGGATCTCTCTGCAGCATTTGACACTGTTGATCACCACCTCCTCCTCAACATGCTCCACGCCACGTATCCAGGACGCCGCTCTCTCTTGGTTCTCTTCCTACCTCTCTGACCGCTCCTTCAGTGTCTCATTTTCCGGTTCTAGCTCCTCTCCTCTTCCTCTTGCTGTTGGGGTTCCTCAGGGATCCGTTCTTGGTCCTCTCCTCTTTTCACTCTACACAGCCCCATTGGATAAACCATCAGTAGATTTGGCTTCCAGTACCATCTCTACGCTGATGACACTCAACTATACACTTCCTCCCGAGACATCACTCCTGCCCTGCTACAAAACACCAGTGACTGTCTGTCCGCTGTCTCTGACATCATGTCCTCTCTCTATCTCCAACTAAACCTCACTAAAACTGAACTTCTAGTCATCCCACCATCTACTAACAGATCTCACCCTGCTATTTCTCTCTCCGTGTGTGGCACCACCATAACTCCTAGGCAGCAGGCCCGCTGTCTGGGGGGTTATACTAGACTCTGATCTGACCTTCACCCCCTATATCCAATCCCTTGCCCGCTCCTGTCACCTGCACCTCAAGAACATCTCCAGAATCCGTCCATTTTTCACTGTGAAAACAACTCAAACCCTCATTGTTGCTCTTATTCATTCTCATCTTGACTACTGTAACTCTCTACTTGTTGGTCTTCCTCTCTGTAAACTCTCCCCTCTCCAATCTGTCCTGAATGCAGCAGCCAGGCTTGTCTTTCTTTCCGGTGTCAGTCACTGCACTGGTTGCCTATTCAGTACAGAATACAACATAAAGTCATCACTCTCACACATAAGGCTCTCCACAGTGCTGCACCCCCATACATCTCCTCCCTTATCTCTGTCTACCACCCTACCCGCTCTCTCCGCTCTGCTACTGATCTAAGACTACACACCTCACTCATCTGAACCTCCCATGCCCGTCTCCAAGATTTTGCATGTATTGCACCAGTTCTCTGGAACATGTTACCCCATGTGATCAGGCACACTCACAACCCTCACAGTTTTAAGTGCGCTCTGAAAACTCATCTTCTTAGACAAGCCTACCAAGATCCCTAATTGTTAACCCCCCAAATTCTGTCACACATTCGTCACTTCCTGCACTTTGGCACCCACAGGCACTTATCTGTATATAGATGTATGGTTGGGGTGGCAGGTTCATCCACATTTTATGTATACTACCCCATATTTATGTAACATGGCTGGTCCATTGTAAACCAAGCACTTGTCACCCTTTGTTTTACCCATACACCCTAATAGATTGTAAGCTCTTGCGAGCAGGGCCCTCACACCGCGTGTCTCATTTGTCAGTAGCTTTTTTTATAATGTAATGTCTGGTTTGTCTGTGCTTATTCCCTCTATATTGTAAAGTGCTGCGGAATATGTTGGCGCTATGTAAATAAAGATTATTATTATTATTATGTCTATTCATGTATGGCAGTATTTTTATGAACTGAAACTTAGAAGATTGATGGTTAAAAAGGTCCACATAATCCATCCAACTGCTCCTATTTAATTTCCTTTGTATTTTTATTTTAGGATAGATACATGTTTATCTCAGTCAGTTTTTCATTCATTTACTACTAATTTTGTAACCATATCTGCTGGATGTTTGCTCAAAGTATCTAAAGCTCTTTCAGTAAAGTATTATTATCTGACAATATAAGACAAAAATGTAGAACTCAAATGACATCATTATAAGCTCCAAACTTTGTTTTGGTTTGTACTAGCCAGAAAAAAAAATCTGAATCTATCTTTATCTTAACAGAAAAACATCTTCTAATGGCAAATGTTGACAGTGCGGCCATAAATTCTCACTACATGATTTGTCATTGGCGTTCACTAACATAGAAGGCAGCCATTTTGCCAGCTGTCAATTTCTGATAATTATTTTACATTTTATTAGCTGGTAATGACATCCTTTGTAATAAAAGAATTACTCCAACCATTTCTAAATGTCTTGTACATGTCCTTTGAGCATTAGTTAAAGCCGGCTTAGAAAAAGTGTATTAAATCCTTAATATAAATCGTAGTCTTGACAGCTAATTGGACGCTTGCCTATTTGACTTGTTGTTTTAATTCCCTGCCAATGTACACAGGTGTGCTGGATGTCTGCTCTTAACTTTGTAAAGTATCAACCCTTGGCAGGACCAGCAAAGTTGCATAACTCAATGAGGATTTTTTCATCATTGTTTTCATCAATTCAACTCGGTGTGTAGTGCCCTAAAATATTCTGTAGGTGTATTACGTGGCTGAAAACATGGTTATTTATTCATCGATCAGTCAATTAGTAAGAACAAGGGAGCCCGGTGAGAAGGTGTATCTTGGTAGAGACAGAGAAAAATACCTCCTAGAGTATCGAAACAACAAAACAGGGGCGAACTAGCACTTATTAGGCACCCCAGTAGCAAAATTAGACATTTGCCACAGACATCTAAGGATCGGGAAAAATAAAGAGGGGTTGTCTCACTACTAATTGAGTTTTTTATATTAAAAGATCTATGCAAAAAGCAAGTCACTAGAGATGGTCACTGAATCAAAACGAAGTGAGGAAATTCGTTTTATGAATTTCAGAAAACGTTCGGTTCGGAACGAAGTCGAACGTTTGGGGTACTTCGGGTGAACTAAGTGTGCTTTTGATTGATAAAATGGCTGCGAGTCACATTGCGCGTACATGGGCAAAGCACTCAGGGAGGAAGAAGGGCATAGCCTGCATGACATGTAGCAGAGATGAATGCCATCAGAGACAGGCGTGGATTCTGTGACGTCACACTCACCACCTACCCCTTGCACTATAATAAGACCAGCGCAGCCTCTTGAGCTCACACTCCTCACACTGTATACTGATAGGGAAGGTGCTGCTAGCGGGAGATAGCGCTTTCTGAAGAAACTGAATTTTAACACAGCGATATTTTGTGGTTGTCTCAGCCTTGTCTCAGATACTGTTCTCTGAATGTTCCTCATTTCTGATTTTTAGGGGTATATGGATCTGAAATCCAGTGTGTGCGTCCACTGCAGCTGCATATACATTCAATATCCAAGTGGGATCTACAGCCAGTTCCTGTTGTATTCATTTAAAGAAACAGCGTTTTACAATACAAATACCACTTCTTTTTGGCTTCTGAATTCTATTCTATTGCGCAATTTACTTCCGATGGGTATAATTAAGGCCGTTGTTTTGCTGGTGTCTGACAAAAATAAAACGTCTTTTTCAACGCCAAATATATATATATTTTTTTTGTAGCCGAAATAACAAGCAAAGGGGAATTACAACTGTATCTCTTGTTGTTGGCGTAGAAAAACACCAATAGTAAACACGCTACAAACTACTAGTTTTGCGGCTCAATTCTTTGCGCAATTTACATCCAGGGGATAATTAAGCGTTGTTTTGCTGTGTGCTGACAAAAATAAACCGTCTTTTTCAACGCCAAAATATGATATAAATTTTTTTGGGTAGCCTAATTCACAAGCAAGAGGCTAATTACAACTGTAACTCTGTGTTGTGTTGCGTAGAAACACGCAATTGTAACACGCTACAAAGCTACTAGGTTTGTGCGGCTCCAATTCTTTGGCGGCAATTTACATCCAGGGGTTAATTAAGCGTTGGTTTTGCTGGTGTGCCTGACAAAAATAAAACCGTCTTTATTTCACTGCCAATATAAATATATTTTTTTGGTAGCCTAGAATCACAAGCAAAGGCGTAATTACAAACTGTATCTCTTGTGTTGTTTGGCGTAGAAAACACGCAATTGTAACACGCTACAAAGCTACTAGTTGTGCGAGCTCAATTCTTTGGCGCAATTTACATCCAGGGGTTAATTTAAGCGTTGTTTTGTGCTGGTGATGCTGATAGACAAAAATTAAACCGTCTTTTTTCAACGCCAAATAATATATATTTTTTTGGTGCCTAATTCACAAAAGCAAAGTGCTAATTACAACTGTATCTCTTGTTGAGTGGCCTAGAAAACATGCAATTGTAACACGCAACAAATCTACTAGTTTTGTGCGGCTCAAGTTCTTTGGCCAATTTACAACCGAGGGGTTAAATATTGAAGCGTTGTTTTGCTGGTGTGCTGACAAAAAATAAACCGTCTTTTTCAAACGCCAATATATAAATATTTTTTGGTAGCACTAATTCACAAGTCAAAGCTATATACAAACTGTATCACTTGTTGTGTGGCGTAGAAAACCGCAATTGTAACACGCTACAGAGCTACTAGTTGTGCTGGCTCAATTCTTTGGCGCAATTTACATCCAGCGGGTTAATTAACGTTTTTTGCTGGTGTGCTGACAAAAATAAACCGTCTTTTTCAACGCCAAAGTATATATAGTTTTTTTTTTTGGTAGCCTAATTCATCACAACAAAGCTACTACAACTGTATCTCTTGATGTGTGGCGTAGAAAACACCAATTTAACACCTACAAAGCTACTAGTTTGTGCGGCTCAATTTCTTGGCGCAATTATACATCCAGGGGTTAATTAAGCGTTGTTTTTGCTGGTGTGCTGACATAAATAAACAGTCTTTTTCAACGCCCAAATATATATTTTTTTTTTGGTAGCCTAATTCACGAAGCAAAGGCTAATTACAAACTGTATCCTCTGTTGTGATGGCGTATAAAACGACGCATTGGTAACAACTCTACAAGCTATCTAGTTTGGTGCGGGCTCAATTCTATGGTGGCGCAATTTACATCCAGGGTTAATAAGCTTGTTTTGCTGGTGTGCTGACCAAAAAATAAACCGATCTTTTTCAACGCCAAGATATATATATTTTTTTTTGGTAGCCTAATTCACAATCCAAAGGCAAATACAACTGTAATCTCTTGTTGTGTGGCGTAGAAAACTACGCAATTGTTAACACGTATTCTACAAAAGCCTACATAGTTTGTGCGGCTCAATTCTTTGGCGCAATTTACATCCAGGGGTTAATTAAGCGTTGTTTTGCTGGTGTGCTGACAAAAGATAAACCGTATTTTTCAACGCCAAATATATATATATTTTTTTTGGTAGCCATAATTCACAAAAGCAAATGTCTAAATTACGGAACTGTATGCTCTGGTTGAGGTGGCGTAGAATACACGCAATTGTAACACGCTACATACAAAGCTACTAGTTTGGGTGCGGCTTCAGATTCTTTTGGCCAATTTACATCCATGTGTTAATTAAGCTTGTTTGTGCGGTGTCTGCTGATCAAAAATAAACCGTCTTTACAACTCCAAATATATATATATTTTTTTGGTAGCCTAATCACCAAGCAAATAGGCTAATTACAACTGTATCTCTTGTTGTGTGGCGTAAGAAAACACGGCAATTGTAACACGCTACAAAGCTACTACTAGTTTGTGGTGGCTCAATTCTATTGCGCAATTTACATCCAGGTTAATTAAGCGTTGTTTTGCGCTGCTGTGCTGACAAAAATAACCTCATTTTTCAAACACCGAAATAATACATTTTCTTGTAGCTAATTCACAAAGCGAAGGTTAATTAAGCCTTTTGTGCTTTTTTACATTTAGTAAAACACATCAGAGCTGTAAACCGACACATACAAAAGTAAATTTTGTCCTGGCCATCTTGTGGAGCGCAATTTTATATCCAATGGGTTTTACCCAAGCTTTGTTACTGGGTTCATATGAGTCAAAAACAGGGTGTATATATATCATATACATATGAGCTTCATCAAACAGTGTCTGTACATTTTAGACAAACAAGTAATTCAGACAGAGAGGTGGCAGGCTCTGAACTGCTAGTGGCATGGCACAAACATTTCTGAAACGGCCCAGGTCGCAGCACAGGTCAAGGGGACGATGCAGCAGGGATCAACATCGGTGAGGCCTAACAAAACTGCCGCTGTCATCTAGCGGCATTGATTTTGTTCATCAACCCAGAGGGTTCTTTGATTGGTTGACAAGGTCATCCTCTTTCCTCCCAGATACATCAGGACGAACCCCACCAAGAGTCGGTGGGAACCTCAGACACCAACACTTTAGTTGGCATGGCCCGGGAGCGGGTCCAGCGGCCCTCACCTGTCCTCCACCCGCCTCTGTCCCATCCATTTTCCCTCAGCCATGGATCAAGCTATGTGGTCTGGGCTCAGCCGCCACTATATACGAGGATGGAACAATTTGAGGAGGGCAGTCACAGCCTACCGTTGCAAGCGAAGAAATGGGGCCAGTATCTCCCAGCCTTCTATGCCCGAGTAGGCGGCAAAGTATAAGAGTTTGGTAGAGTGGCATGGGAGGTCATGTGGTGGAGGTCAGCCTCGGCTTACAAGACCGGTGTGATGAGGACAGTAGTGACGATGAACACAAAAGATGATGATGTTAGCCGACCGCACTTGGAGCCGGTGAAGCAATGGCTTCATCATCAGTCAGGAGAAGAGGGCGTCACTTGCGCGTTTCAGGCAGCGTGCCAGCCGCAAGTGGGGTTGTTGTGGCCGTAGTCAGCAGGGTAGCAGCAGTGTGAGGTCTGGAGCCAAGCGGCCACGGGGTAGAAAAACCCGCTTCGCAGGTCCAAGACAGTAGAGCGGCACAGGGGCTCAGCGAGGCAGCGGCGGCAGTAGTCCACTCAGTGCGGAGCGTTGGCGTAAAAATCAGCTACTCGGCGTGTGGCAGTTCTTTGCTAAGAACACCGGAGAGCCGAATATGGTTATAATGAAGAATCTGTGCAGAAATGAAGTCGTGGCCAGGGAGCTAACGTTTTGCACAACTGCACTGCGTCAACACCATGCACGTCACCATCCGGTGGCCTGGGAGAAACGATGGCTCAGATGGTGGTGGTCAATCCTGCCGCTGCAGCAGCAAGCAGCGGCCAGTGGCAACGCCACATGCCATTTCAGCCAGGCAATGTCTCCACCACCTCAGCAGAAGCAGCAGTTTTCTCTTTGACATCCTCTCCCGGTCCAGAGATGCTCCTGCTCCTCGCGACTCATGGCGCCAGCAGGTCGTTCAGATAGGCGATTGTAAAGAGACAACAGTATGCGTCCAACCATCCTAAGGTGCAGCAGCTGACGTAGCTCCTTTCCAAGGTTGTTGGTCGACTAGCAGTTCCTCCCTTTCAAAATGGTGGACTCTGCACCATTCAGAGAACTAATGGCTTGTCCGAGCCGAGATGGAGAGTTCCAATCCGTAATTTCTTTTCCAAAAAGGCAGTACAGCACTTCCATAAATATGTAGAACAGGAAAGATGGTTTCAGGTCCTTGAGCTTATCCGTTTGTTTCCAAGGTACACGGCAGCGCGGACGTCTGGAGCTGTAACTACGGGTCAGGGGCCAGTACATGTCCTAATAACGGCCCACTGGGTGAATTGTGCTTCCTGCCCAGGCACACCAACAACTTGGACAGGAGAAGGACGGCCGCATTTCTTCCTCCACGTTGTCAAACTGCTGCTCCACGCCAATTTCCGCCCTCTCCTCCTCCACCACCACCAACGCCCATCTCAGCCCTCCACAAGTACTGCTCCATCATACACAAGTGTAGGGCACAGCTGTGTCACGCAGTTTATACACCTAGCTTTCCTCGGCGAACGAAGTCCACATGAGGAAGAACTGCTCCGCGTCATTCAGCAAAGAAATCGATGTGTGGCTTTCCTCCTCGCCAACTGCAAATCGGAACCATGGTGAAGAACAATGGGAGGAAACATGGTTGTCCGCGCTGCACCGAGGAGGGAGGTCCATGCGCCCTGCCTGCGCACCGTGTTCAATCTGGTTGTAAAAAGGTTCCTGAAGTCTCTCCACCGATGATTCTTCAGAACATTCTGAAAATGGTCCCGAGGAAACTGTGCAGCACTTTAATCCATTCGTACAAAGCCGGGAACAACCCTCCTCGAGTTGCAGCGGCAGACGGCCTCCCCCAAACACGCTCTGATATGCGATGTTTCCACCCGTGGAATACCAGCCTGCCACATGTTGGAGACCGAGCTGTATGAACAGGAGAAAGGCCATTAAACGAATTTTTTGAATGATCCAGGCATGACATAAGTACTCTCCTGTGTAACTTTGATTTCATGACCAGTGGCATCTCATTGCGTGACACCTGCCGTTGTTGAGGCCATTCGAGGAGGCCACGTTTATTTGTCAGTCCGGCCAGGACATACGTGGATGAAATAACGTCATTCCGCACTGCTACATGTCCAGGAACAGATGCTGCAAAATCTTCTGTCTGGCATGGGGACTGGAGATGTGGCGACTACATAATCGTGCCACATGAGTCCGGGTGGGACTGAAATGGAGAGGAGGATGAGGAGTGAAGGACATTGGAGCAAGAAAAGCATTGTCTGGTGAAATGAGTGGATTTCTAAACCCAGGTGACAAGATAGGAGGAGCATGAGCAGCTGGAGGAGGATTGATGGAGATGAGGAAGAACGAGGCAGATGACTTCCCAAGCACCGTTGCAGTATACAGTGGAAATGGAGGCAGGGAGCCCCTTCGAGTCCACTTGTGCAGATGTCCCCGCAGTCATGCTATTTGCCTGTTGGCTATGACACCGAATAGTTCAGCATCCGTCAGAGGATGACTTCTTGCTCTCTCCACCCGTATATGGACCCCCCGCCTAAGCAACAACCCGGTCCAAAATGGGAGGGCCTTTTTCCCAGCTGCTGAGAGGGAGACAAACTCAAATACTATAGGGAAATCCTCCGTATACAGTTGGCCGCTGCTTTTTGCGGCATCGTCCACCTCGGGCAGTCTGAACCGGGGGTTCTTCAGCGCTCATTACACTGCTGTGGCTGCTGGGGGGGGAATGGGGGGGGGTAGTAGCAGTACCAAGCTCCATCAGCATCAGCAACCTAAGTCACTTATAGCAGCTTCCTCATCCCGCCTATTGAGGAGGGGCAGTTATTCCCCCCCCCCACCAGCAGCACAGCAGCAGGACCTGGGAGCATTCCCCTGAACCAACAGGTTGTTGCCTACCTTGGACAGCACTCCTGCCGAACCCCCATTAGAAGATCCGCTGGACTACTGTCAGGGCCAAACTGGATTGTGGTTGCCGCAACATTTGCCGGATTTTGCAGTGGAGATAGCTGTCCTGCCCGGCCCATAGTGTGTCATCAAGCGTAGTGTTCAGTGCGGCGGGGGCCGATCGTTACCGCCCAAGGAGAACCCGTCTTGGTCCACGGGAAATGTTGAACGAGACTACCTGATCAAGATGAATCAGGCGTGGATCGGTCCAGGATTTCCACACACCAATGCTAAGGCGACAAGTCTGGATCAAACTCGACCTGCTCAGCACTATTCTGATGCCGGCGCCACCCGCCTGATGCTACACATCTGCTTGATAGTTTCTCAATCTGCCTACCACCGTGCTTTACCAGGGACTGGTATTAGGCCACCCACCTCAACACTCTGTCATTGTGCACTCAAGTGCTCATGCTGCTGCTGCTGTTGCTGTTGCCGTACATCCACACTTGTGTCATTGTGCCACGTCTGCGGCCTGGTACTGTTTTTGGCCACCATCCAGAATGTCATTGTGCCACTCTCTGACCTTCATGCTGTTGCTCTCCTGTCATCACCTCCACTCTCTGTCATTGTGCCACTGCCTGACCTCATGCAGCTTAAGCCGTGACCTCCGCTCTCAGTCATTGTGCCGCTCTGTGGCCTAATACTATTTTGCCACCTGCAGAATGTCTTTGTGCCACTCTCTGACCTCAAGCTGCTGCTGTGTACTCTCTGTCGTGCCCTCCACACGTGTTCATTGTGCCACTTGCCTGACCTCATACTGTCTGCCGCCGTGACCCACGCACACTGTGTGATTGTGGCCCACTCTGTTGCCTATACTCGTCTGTTGCCGCCTCCATAATGTCATTGTGCCACTGTCTGAACCGTCATACTGCTGCCGCGTTACCCTCCCACACTGTGTGATTGTGCACTCTGTGGCCTAATACTGTCATGGCCGCCTCGATAAATGTCATTGTGCCACCCTGACCTCATACTGCAGCTTCCGCCGTGACCTCCACACGGTATCATTGTCCTTGTGCCACTCTGTGGCCTAAATCACTGTTTTGGCCGCTTGTTTCTCCATCAATGTCATTGTGCCACTCAGGCCTACCTCATACTCTCGGCTCCGCCGTGACCTCCAACACTGTGTGATTGTGCCACTCTGTGGCTTAATACTGTTTTTTTTTTTCTCCGCCTCCATAAATGGTCATTGTGCGCACTGGCCTACCTCATACTGCTGCCGCCGTGATCCTCCACACTGTGTGATTGTGCCACTCTGTGGCCTAATACTGTTTTTGCCACCTCCAAATGCCATTGTGCCACTGTCAGTGACCTCCTACTGCTGCCTGTGTGCCGGTGTGAACCATCCACACTGTGTGATTGTGCCACTCTGGTGCCCTAATACTGTTTTTCCTCCCCCTTCTTTTTTTCCCGCCTCCATAAAGTCGATATTGGCCACTGTCTGACCCTCATACTGAGCTGCCCGCCCGTGACCTCCCACTGTATCATTATTGTGCCACTCTGTGTCCTAACCAATACTGATTTGCCGCCTCATAATGTCAGATGTGCCACTCGCTGACCTCATACTGCTGCCGCCGTGAACCTCCACACTGTGTGATTGTGCCGACTCTGTGGCCTAATATTTTTTTTAGGCCCTACCTCCAGAATCCATTGTGCCACTGTCATGACCTCATACTGCTGCCGACTGCCGTGACCCCACACTGTGTTGAGTTGTGCCACTCTGTGGCCTATAACAGGATTTGGCCGCCATCCAGAATGTCCATTGTGCCACTCTGCGCTACCACTATGCTGCCTGCTAGCCATGACCTCCACACTGTGGATTGATGCCACTCATCTGTGGCCTAATACTGTTTTGGGGCCGCCTCCAGAATGTCATTGTGCCACTGACCTGACCTCTTGCTGCGTGGCCTGCCGCCGTCACCTCACACTCTATCACTAATGTTCCTACCTGAGACTTCTTCAGCTAGTTTTTTTCCAGCTTTCGCTAGCATTACTTATCAGATCAGCTACATTCCCGCTGTGAGTTTTTTTTGGTCAGTTTTCCCTCTTAATGCCCAGGGAATTTTATAGTAGAAAGCGAATTCTAAAGCGGCGGCAGTCATGTGCGTGGTCATAACTAAAACACAACATTGTATGAAGACCAAACCAAGCTCCTCTGCATATTTAAGCATTCACATACGTTCAACAGCACCCTGCAGCTCGGGAATGCTGGAAATAGCTGTTTTTACAACGTGATTCGTGCCCGAAGTAATTCGGCGACCGAAACGAATTTTGTCGGAATATTCGGCTTGTCGAGAAGTGACCGACCCGAGATTTTTATGAGAATTTCGGCCCTCTCTACAAGTCACTTTGCAATATATGACCATAAACATTGTCCCTATCCATACCAAGAATAATCCACAATTGTAATCGAGCAGCAGTCAGCTCCTTAGGTCGCTATAGCTACAACCTGTTCCAGTCTCTCCTATAGGCGGGCCAGCACTGGTTGCGTCTATAGCTACAGACCTGGCTTCTACTATTCTCCTGCAGCCTAGTGGTAAGCCAGTAAACACACCCCCTGAATATCATAGTGTGATAACCAAGAAAACAGGACTGAAGTAAGATGAATCAATATAGTGAGACAGCCCCTTTAAGCACCAGTCTAGGTAGCAATAATTTAAGCTATACATATAGTGCTATATATCAGAAAGCTCACATAATAGTGGTAGGTAGGAGAAGACCCTCATTATCTACAAAATGGTACAATGTTCTTACACCTGACTGTCACCCCTCAAGCTCTGGACCCTGCTATGGCTGTTATGGTTATAATTAAGCCCATACATACAAACATTTTGAGACAGTTCTAATTTTTGCAAATTCATATGTATTTGTATAAGGAAACAAATGTCCTACAACCTCTGCTTACAGTAGACTCAAGAGCACAAGACCAAAGTGTCTGATGCATAAATTCTAAGCAGCAGCGTAGCTACAGGGGTCACTGCGGACGTCATTGCAACCATGTCCCTAAGCTACAGGAGCCCACAGACCCTCCTTGTCCTACAGCTGCATTGATGGGTCATTTATTTGTGTTTGTATAATTAAACAAATTTTATTTGTATAAAAAAATAAATTTCCTACAACCACCGCTACCAGCCGTTTAGACTCCTGGAGGCAGCGGCGCAATGTAATGATGTCATCTCGCCGCTGCCTCTACTAGGCCCTAAGCCCTTGTTTAGGCTAAGGGCCTAGTAGACACTGGAAGTGGAATCCCGGAGCAGGCGGTGTGATGACGGCTTGCTGCCGACTCCAGACTCAAAGGAGTGTTCTGTGGGGGCCCTTTATACCTACCTTATGGGGGAAACTATATCCACGCAGAAATAGAGGAACTCCAGTCTCCTGCCGGCCCAAGATCTGTGCGGGCGGCAAGCGCTGGCTATGGGCCGCATGCGCTTGCTGGCCGCTGAGTGTGGGCACCACTAGGTGCGACGGACAGCTGCTAGGTGAGGTGGATGGCTGCTCGGTGCGGGCTGCGTCTGCGGCCGGTCTGTGCAGGCTTTCGGCTGCGTCCGGTCTGTGCAGGCGGGCGACTTTGGGCGGGTGGCTGTGGTCGATCTGTTCATGCGGTGGGCGCTGTTAGCAGCAGGGATGGCGCTTGCTCCATCCCTGCTCTTAACACCTCTGCTGCCGCCTGCTGAATGAGGAGCGGTGCTGTACACTGCTCCTCTGTGCATTGCAGGGGAGTGATCGGTTGCCACGGCTTCCAGAGCTGCCATGTATGCACACCTATTACACCCTGCCTGAGACAGGATGTATGGCTGAGTTTACATGGCATAATTGCAGGGACAATTACGCCATGTATACGGGAGCGGGGTGGCGGCAGCCCGCCGGCCCCATAGACATGCATTATTCTTGGCACGTACACGCCGTAAATAATTGACATGTCACTTCTCTCCCTGCTCACCGTATTGTGCGAGCAGGGAGAGGAGACGTAATTCATAGTTCTCTATGAGAACTGTGGATTGCTGTAATGACTGGGAATTATCTCGCCCCATATTTAGCACAGTACGGCACGAAATACGGGGTGAGATACGTCCCAAAATAAGCCGTGTGACCATAGCCTAATAGTTAATGAATGGAAGTCCTATGTACAGCAGTACAACAGTACTGCTGTATATAGGTTAGGGAGGGTGCCCCTAGTGGTAAAGTGCTCTAGGGGGACTGAGTATTAAAGTAAAAAAAAAAAAGTTTAAAATTTTTTTTAAAAAGTTTAAATCACCCTTTTGTCGTTTTACAAATAATAGAATAAAATAGTTACACATAGTTAGTATCGCCACATCCGTAAATCTCCGCTCTATTAAAATATAACATCATTTACCCCGTACACTGAACACCGTAGAAAAAATATCCAATCACCTAAACTTTGTTTTTTTGGGCATTTATTATCTAAAAAAAATTGGAATAAAAAGTGATCAAAAAGTCACTTGTATCCCCAAAAAAACTACACTTCAGCCCACACTTTTTGCTTCAAATTTGCTCCCTCTAAAACCTAGGTGCGTCTTATAGTCTGTAAATATGGTAGTATGTTCAGGAAATCGGGATAAACAGTGACACCTAAACGATCTCCCTTGGTTACCAATATGTTGCGTTGATGTGGAAGTGGCATCAGATGTGACATTGGACGTTATATACCATATCTATTCAGCTCCCAAAATATAGGGGTAATCTAGGAAAACCAGGAGGTTTGGAGTGACGAGGTCTGGAGTGAAAAGGCAGCTGGAGCAATGCTGAAAGGTAAGTTAGCCCCTTGAAGCCCCTAAAATCCTTAACTACAATCTGAATTTTGGGTAAAGGTTGATTTTTATTTTTTTTTGGGATGATTTTTGTTAAAATATGATTCCCCCCTTCCTGAAGCAAATTGCTTAGATTTGGATCAATTTTAAAATCAACCTGAATCTGAAGTGCAACACTGATAATGGTACTTAGGGATATAAAGTTTCACAATATGGGTGTGTCTACACTGCAAAGACCAAATTTGGTCTTTTTTTGTTCGTGGATTCAAGCCCTCCCCCTTTGCACCCACAAATTCATCTTCTGCCTGAAAACCGGGCGGAAAAATGAACATGTTCTATGTTTTTCGGAACGCTGGAGGTTTAAAAAAAGTTTGGTGGAAAATCCGTGCAGTGGGGACTGCTGCACGGATTTTCCATTGAAGCCTATGGGTGAGCATTGCTTGTCAGTTTTCAGACGGTTTGTAATACCGCAAACTGTCTGAAAAACTGACCAATAACCTGTGCATTAGGGACAAGCCCTAAAATGCCTTTAATAGAGTAATATAGCCAGAAGGGTACACTGGTAGCAGTTGCATCAGGGCCCTTATTCTTCTATAAGCAGATACCAGTATTGTGAATGGTACATGGTAGGTGGAAATCCTATTACAAATTTGTACCGGGACCCAGGAACTTTAAGTTATAATCCTTCTTATTTACATTTGATTTCATAAACAAAAATTTCCTTTTAGAAAATAAAAATTAAACACATAACGGAGACAACAGTTCCTGTATTTTTGTGGAACAAACTATTATTTTTATTATTATTATTATTATTATTATTATTAATAATAATAAGTTTCTAGAATTTAAGACGTAAGATGTAATGCACATGAATGACAGATTAGGAGCTTACATAAGTACTTTAATTTATGGAAAGATTTTCTATTTCCGCTATGATTAATCAAGTCAACCAGAGGAAAAAAACACAATTTGAAAAAAATGTGTCTATAATTAGAACATCATACTCTCATATCTCATTCCTAATTAAAGTAATTAGAAGCAAAGGGGAACATTTGGTAATGAGTATCTCAAATTCTATAAAAAAAATCTTCACCTAGCTGATTTCTGAAGATTGAGCTGTAGAGTATACTTCTAAAAGCTGCCTTTAGTGCACTTGAGTCTTGTAATCTCATTTTAAATCTGTATTTAGATTATGTAGTTTTGCATTAGGCAAAGATATTCATGGAATTGATCTGCACAATATTCTTATTATGATTATGCCAAGTTTGTGTCAAAAATGGACTTTATTGTAGACAAAATGTAAACGTACAAAAACACAAACCCAAAAACACAGGTGACCAGAGAACAAGCAGGAGTCCATAAACTGAACATAGCATGTCCAGAAAAGTCTCAGGCCTCAACTAAAGTCAGAGGCTGGGCTTTGTAGCTGGGCCTAATTATGTAATGAGCGACTCCAGAAGCTGGAGTGAACCGTCTCCTTGCTGGAAGAAACAGCAAAGGCCAACTCTAATTTCCATGATCAAATCCACACATCGTGACAGTACCCAGACCCTCAACACACACTGTTGAATCCGGATAATCGGAGTTTATGGCACTGGATGCTGAACAGGCAGACGTGGCACTGGAGGCAAAACAGACAGGCGTGGCAGCAGGCACAGGATTGTCGGCAGATGTGGCAGCGGGCACAGGATCATCGGCAGACATGACAGCAGGCACAAGATCATCAGCAGATGTGTCAGAGGGCAAAGGATCGTCAGCAGATGTGTCAGTGGGCACAGGATCATCAGCAGAGGTGGCAGCGGACAGGATCGTCAGCAGATATGTCAGCGAGCACAGGATCGTCAGAAAAAATTATAGGAACAGCCATCCTAAAGGCCTCAGCTGTTGCCCTAAAACATTCAGCTAGTTTGAAAAGATCTGCAACCAAAAATGTGGACAGGCCCTTTATCCCGAGGATCCATTTTTTAGGGCCTGAGGTTATGTCAGGTTTATTTCTCATTAAATAAAGTTTATTAAAAATACGGACACATTATTCACAAAGTGTATCAGTTGAAGCTAAATTACCTTTTCACAACCCAAAAAAAATGGGTCACATTTATAAAAACGTTCTCACAGAACAAATGGACTTGTCACAGTAAATGGCTTGGCCCTAAATCAACTAGATCAACATTGCATAAGTTGCATCCTTAATAGGGTTTCATCCTCACCAAAACAAGCAACAGCACCATTGACAATAAATAAAATCACCATCTTGCTCACTTGAAGCTGAATTGTTTTCATTAACAGAAAAATGGGACTTATTTATCAAGACTTTCTAACAGAAAAAAATTGACTTGTTGTAGTAAATGGGGCATGGCTTGCCCTAAATTAACGGGATGCTTGTAGCATGAGCTGCAGCCTAAATAGAATAATCCAGACTCAGCCTCACCAAAAACAGCACTTATTACACTAAATAAAGACACCATCTTGGTCATCAAAGTAAGGGGAATGTTTTTAGGATTCTGTTGTGAAATACTGCTAATTTTTTCAATTATAGTTTAGCCTGAGATGGGACCCATGTCCTTCATTGCAAACTGTTACCTTGTACCCATACAGACTAACAACTCCTTTACACATTCAAGCAAATGACTTTACTAACTCCCTGCCGACTGACTGCAGGAATCTGCATATCTTACCTGCTAGAAGGCAGTGAGTTTTGCTCCTGAGCCACAATATCCACTCGACACCACATTGCTTACCTGGATCACAGTCACGTCTAGCCTGGGACAGAGGCACCTAACTGTAAGCTTGCAATTCTCTCAGACCACCAACACTAACCATTCTGCTTACCGTTAAGATACTAGACGGGTCCACAGGAATGCACATGCAAGGCCTACTTAGTATTTACAGTAAAGCTGGGACATCAGTCAACACATGCTTTACAGCCACAGTTGAAAACATTTGTCCTATTTTACTTAAAAACCTGCCACAGTGGCCAGAGCTGCTGTCCACCTGCAGTACAATAAATGGAGGTACTTTTGAGGACAGCATTAGAATCCTGTATCCAGATCATGTAATGAGATAACTTTTTGACACCAAGCAAGATGTATGCCAGATTGACCACATGATGGAAGGCTTGGAGATATTGAAATTGAATTGTCAATCTACACAATCCTCCTCCATCTGTCAAGAGCATTTCTCTCTATTCTACGTCATTTTGGGACTTAAGAAAATGAAGGTCATTAACACAACATTTGCATCAGAGGCCTTCTAGAAACAGTTGTGAAACCCTTCCAGCCACTGGGAGACAAATTTTCATTGATCTATTAGGTCTTAAAACCGTTATGAACTTAACATTCAAATGCACACAAGGTACTAAAACAAAAATCTTAACCAAATAACCTAGTCAGTGACATGATTTTCTGACTAGTCATTTCCAGACAAAAAAGCTCTGCTATATAAGACATGAGAATGACCAGAATGTAACGTTGAGCGAGCCTAATGTACTCTTGTTTAAGACTTACTACTTATGGCTCTCCATAAGAGCAGAGCTATTAAAGCCACTCATGCACTGGCTCACAGTAAAAATACTCTAAACAAATAGCTATTCCCATTTGGCCTTACCTCCTACATATGGCCTGCCAGAAATCTACAAACAATTGGAAATTGAGCTGCTGGACTTTTCCATACTGGAACAACTGCACAAATTTGACACCCGGTCTTTTAGTTTTAGTTCATTATCCTTGGGAAATACAAGAGGAGTCCTCAAACTTTCAGCAGGCCCATTCCCTAGATATGTGCAGGTCCCAGACGTAGTTTCTGCACCTAACACAAATATCAGTGGCACACTAAAGACTAAGTAAAACCTCAAGGTATATAGGAATATTGGAAATGCATTACTGCTAAGGAAAATATGAAAAACCTGGGACTCTTAGTTTACAGTATTTAATCAAAAATTGTAATTAACCCCAGCTCCCAAAACGTTTAAGGGGATCCCAGAGCAGGGGAGTCCCTACACTAAACATGTTACCTCACTAGGGGTCAAATCCAGACTGCAACTTCAGGAAAGGGGGGAACTAGCAATTGGGTTACCTGCACTGGTTTAAAAGAGGCAGCTGAGTGCAGCAAGCCAATGAATTGCCACTTTCTCAAATAGACTAAAAAAACGTAATAAGGCTGTGCACATCTAAAATATACTTTGAAAAACGCAAGCATAGGTGCACACTGAAAGGCAATAGCATACATCTAACACAAATATCAGTGGCACACTAAAGACTAAGTAAAACCTCAAGGTATATAGGAATATTGGAAATGCATTACTGCAAAGGAAAATATGAAAAACCTGGACTCTTAGTTATACAATATTTAATCAAAGATTGTATTAAGCTCACCTCCCAAAACGTCAAGGGGATCCCAGAGCAGGTGATCCCTACACTAAAAAATGTTACCTCACTAGGCGTCAATCCAGACTGCAACTTCAGGAATGGTAGAACTAGCAATTGATTATCCTGCACTGGTTTAAAAGAGGCAGCTGAGTGCAGCAAGCCAATGAGATTTCCATTCTCAAAAAGACTACAAAACGTAATAAGGCTGTGCACCCTCAAAATATACTTTGAAAAACGCAAGCATAGGTGCACACTGAAAGGCAATAGCATACGTTTTGGGAGGTAAGCTTAATACAATCTTTGATTAAATACTGTAAACTAAGAGTCCCAGTTTTATATTTTCCTTAGCATTAAAGCATTTCCAATATTCCTATAAACCTTAGGTTTTACTTAGTCTTTAGTGTGCCACTGATATTTGTGTTAGATTATGCTATTGCCTTTTAGTGTGCACCTAGCTTGCTTTTTTCAAAGTATATTTTAGATGTGCACAGCCTTATTACTTTTGTAGTCTATTTGAGAAATGGCAATCTCATTGGCTTGCTGCACTCAGCTGCCTCTTTTAAACCATGCAGGATAATCCAATTGCTAGTTCCTACCATTCCCTGAAGTTGCAGTCTTGGATTGACGCCTATGAGGTAACATGTTTAGTGTAGGGGGCTCACCTGCTCTGGGATCCCCTTGACGTTTTGGGAGTGAGCTTAATACAATCTTTGATTAAATACTGTAAACTAAGAGTCCCAGGTTTTTCATATTTTCCTTAGCAGTAATGCATTTCCAATATTCCTATATACCTTGAGGTTTTACTTAGTCTTTTGTGTGCCACTGATATTTGTGTTAGATGTATGCTATTGCCTTTCATGTGCACCTATGCTTGCGTTTTTCAAAATATATTTTAATGTAACACCTTTTTTAAAGTTTTGTAGTCTATTTGAGAAATGGCAATCTCATTGGCTTGCTGCACTCAGCTACCTCTTTATAAACCAGTGCAGGATAATCCCAATTTCTAGTTTCCTACCATTCCCTGAAGTTGGGAGTCTGGATTGACCCAAATGAGGTAACATGTTTAGTGTAGGGGCTCACCTGCTCTGGGATCCCCTTGATGTTTGGAGGTGAGCTTAATACAATCTTTGATTAAATACTGTAAACTAAGATCCAGGTTTTTTCATATTTTCCTTTAGCAGTAATGCATTTCCAATATTCCTATATACCTTGAGGTTTTACTTAGTCTTTAGTGTGCCACTGATATTTGTGTTAGATGTATGCTATTGCCTTTCAGTGTGCACCTATGCTTGCGTTTTTCAAAGTATATTTTAGATGTGCACAGCCTTATTACGTTTTGTAGTTTCTGCACCTGGCGCACATTGATGACATATCCTATCGATATGCCTTGAATGTGAAATATTGCAACACCTCTTTAAGTCTGGACGTTCACCAAATATCTCCTATTCTAAATTCCTAACCTAGTATTACAATGCTAATACCTTCTTTTCCTCTAGAGGCTTCAGCATCTCTATGTAGATGTCTATCTCCTTCACACTTTAAAATACGGTAGCTTATGGGTGATATCCTTTTGTTTTTATTGCACTTCTTGAGGAATTACATAATAAACAAGTAACAGATTCTTGTACCACAGAGTTAACACTCTATTTGACGACCCTTTAGCACCTAGTGCTGTACCTCCACCACTGACCTCAATGGGAAGTCTCTGCATTGAGGCTTCAGTGTTTTAGTAGAGTGTGGCTCTGGGCTAAATTTAGGCCTACTTAGGTTTAGTTCACAGCATACAACTTCTGCTGCAAACTGCCTCTTTTCCCTGAGATACACCCATGTTCTCAGGGAATAAAACTCTCTTTGTTTTCTCTTACCGGTTCTTATGTTCTCCTCTTCTCACTGGGACCCCAGTGTAGACTATCTGGCATCTGGATACAGACCGTTTTTAGCACCTGTTTAGATGGTGCAGAGCTATTAGGGCATCTTTGTCTCCCTGGGGTCAGTCACTCTAGATCATCACCACAAATGCTGGAAATCTCTTAGTGCAGTTTAAGCCTTGGCCCACAATAGCTGTCTCAGTTGACAGCTCCTCCCTGCTGCTGTTGCCAATGCAATGTACTTTAATAGCGACACAGCAGACAACTTGCTAACAGGCTCCAGGAGCCCACAGGCTTCAAGCTGTATAAATTCACTTCTTACTGAACTCTCTCACATTTTCTTATAGTTATTCTTCTTATCCTTGGGTGAAGGAGGTTGATCTTTGTGGTGAATACAACTTTGGATCACTCATTTAAGAACTACTGCATCAACATCAGGAAGTATCAGGAATAGATGCCATTATATCTCTCCACATCTACTCAAAAATCTCTCTTCTATTATGCTTCTTGAAAGAGGTACATTTGCAATTGCATAATAAACAAGTTTATTGCACAATAGTGCTAACACACACACATTCAGCACTTAATCCAGGATGCAGATACTGTACACATCCAGGACTAAGTAATTTTCTAGTTTGCAGATCCAGGTTAAAGCTTAACTAAAATCACCAAGCCACTGGTCCAAACATACTCTCTTGGTGCCTGTTCAAGGGTGTTCCATTATAATTAATGTTTTCAAAGAGGGGAATCCTCTTTGCTCTAACTCATTCCCACTATAGTCTACCCAGCTTCCAGACCTCAACCGGTTTTGGCATCTTTTATGGGGGGATATCATCATGCATTCATTCATCATTGCATTCATATCTTTGATATATTGAACCCAGCATTCCCATCTTTGATAAAAAAGCGAATTCCGAGGCCCCAAGGAATGGCTACCTCTTTAATTGCTATTGAAAAAAGGGCCACGGGCGCGCTCAAAAATGTGCACAAAAAACGGGGATTCTGGCCTTGGGCATAAGCAAACCCCCATGCAATGGCCCACCCCAAAAAATTTAAAAACTTTGCAAGTATTACATTTATAATTTTTAAAAGATTTTAAACCCCAGTTGAAGTATGCAAAATGTCTGTTAAGGCCAGTTTCGATCTCGTGCTTCCCATGCAATGTCTATGGGGTCTAAAATCTTTTTCTTTCACTCTATGTCAACCTGCCCCTTTTAAGTAATAAGAAAATTTATTTTATATCTTAAAGGGACATATTAATTAACTGATTTTCCCTTACACACTTTTTTTTTGGTGGTGGCAGATACACAAAATTGAAAAGGGGTTCTTAATTGCCGGGAATTATCAGAATGTGATGAAAAAGAAAAAACCTTTCTTTTAATAGCTGAAAATGTACAGATCCTTTTAAAATTGGGGGGCAACAGAGTTAAAGACCTTGCTTCTCTGTGCAATAAACTTAAAGATGTTCTGAACATTAATTCAGTATAAGAAGCAAAGAAGCAAACAGAAGTTTTATGAGCATGACAATAAAAGGAGCAAATTATTGGCTTCCTAATTGAAAAAGCTTACCAATTGTCCCTTAAATAAAAATATTATAAACTCAAACAACATTGCATAGAATTCCAAAATAAAACACATTGGAATTGCTCCCTTGTGAATATTTTTAGTTTAAAGGGGATTGGAAAAAAGTGCGAATTGTTCCTTTGTGTGCTGTGCAAAAGATTCCCCAAATAGCTTTATTAATTTCCAACAAAAAGGGAATGCTTGTTAGGGCCGCTGCCCCATTTTCGTATGCACCTAAAAAAGGGGTGCTGTGGGCGTTTGGTGGGGACCACACATTGAAATTGAAGCATGTATGAATGGGGTTGGCAATGGGGGAGCAATTTAATGGGTCGTTGTCGGAGGCGTCAAAGTTTCCCCTGCATGAGAGGATTTTGGGTGCCCGACAACATGAGGGGGTTTTTCCGGAAAAAAAGTGAAAAACAGGCGTTTTGACGGCCCGTCCATACTTCCCCCTTATGTTGATCATAAATTGATGTTATAAGAAATAATTAAAAACTAGTACACATAGGAAAAACCAAATTATAGTAAATTAAGGTCTGTTAAAACAATATAGAAAATGTAATTGTTGCTGAGTGTGTATGGTGACTGTAAAACATAATAAAAAATAATAATAAGATGAATGATGAATAGTAAAGTGCAAGTAATGCAAACATGGACCAACAAAAAATGAAATATTAGGCATATGACATAAAAAGTGCACGTGTCCCTAATTGTAACCTAAATCAATAGTTAATAACCTAGTAAAATGTTTTCCAAAAAAATTTGGAAAATTTAAGTTAGGGAGGTTCCCATTCATGTCCTGTGATTCAATAATTAACCCCCTTAAAATTGTTTAAAACCCTAGAAAACGTTTCCATTTTACAACCGTTTTTGAAGAATTTGGCAATTATTGAAACCCTTTTCTAAATTTAATTTAAAAATTTCTATGGTAAACTAGAACTTAAAAATGTTACTCCCAGTTGATCAGTGCCCGAAACTGGGAACCCCTTTTAAAATTTGGCCCGAAAAATACCTTGATATTAGGAGTCAGTTTAAATAAAACATTGTACCCATTTTAATAGTTTTTTTAAAACTTTTAACTACTTGACACATCCAAACTCTTCTGTGGTTTGGAGAAATATCCCTTTTAATGTGTTTTAGTTGTTAAGGTTATGCGGTTTTTAAAAGCCCTTTGGATTTTCAGCTCCCAAAATTATTATAATGCTATGAATAAGGGGAAATGGATGCCTGGCACTCATGAAATAACTCTATATAAGGATGTTTAAAAAACTTTTTTTTTTTAATAATGAAGATCATTTGATATGAGTGGATCTGAACCAGCTCTTAATTAATGAGATTATAAGCAATATTGTATTATTCACACTTATTGCAGTGCATGCTCTAAATGGAAATAATTTAACTTATATTTTTATTTTACACACATTATATAAGAATTTTTGGTTATTATTTTAAATATCACTACCAATATATTTTTTAAAATGCTGAAAACATTTGCTTTGACCACTAGACCTTGTACTGATCTGAGGCTGTAATGATCTGAAACTTCAGCAGTCTCTTCATTATCAGCACAGGCCGGGTTACAATGATAGGTGAATCATAGACCAACACCTAATATCTTCACTGGGTTAGTAAATCCAGAGAAATCACTGAGACAAAAAATAATAACCCAATCTAAAATTTAACTTTTACTTAATTCACATTAAAAAGTAATAATTCTATCCCACAAATAATGCATTACATGCTGGATCAGGTATCCTCAAGGCGTGTAAAGGGGTTAATAACATATACTGAACTATGGTTAGACATACAGTCTTTGAGGTTATTCATAGACTTCTATAGACCCCCCCATATATTTTCCACTATTATACCATATAAAGCAGAAGTTAATATCGCACCTAAAAGGGCGGCCACGCCTCTTGGTGGCTCACCCTATTAGGTCACTTAGATATAACTAAGTGATAGTGATAATTGATATTGTAGTAAGTGATAATTGGGATTAATGCAAGAAGGCAGTAAGGATGATTTTATTGCTTAATGTTTATCTTTGCATTTAGTGGTATCCTTTTAGGCTCTAATGTGTAGGTGGTGGTTATTGGTTGACGTATAGATATCACCAAGTAAAGTGACCTAATAGGGTGAGCCACCAAGAGGCGGGGCCGCCCTTTTTGGTGCGATATGCCCTCCTGTTTTATAGGGTATACTAATGGAAAATATCAGCGGGGTCTATAGAAGTCTATAATTAACCCTGAATAATTTTTCCTAACTATAGTTCAGTATATATTGTTAACCCCTTTACATGCCTTGAGGATACCTGTAATGTACTATTTGTGGAATTATTACTTTTTAATGTGAATTAAGTAAAAGTTACATGTAGAATGGGTTATTACTTTTTTGCTTCAGTGATTTCTTACAATAATAGGTGGCACCAATGTGTATAGATAACACAGGATCCACCATTCAAAACAGGAGATAGTCAGAGTTTACCCTCTCCCCTTCAACATACACTTGTAACGCAAATCTGTAAAACATTTACAAAAAAAATGCAACCCTAAGAGGAATTTGCCTGGAAACATAGTAATGTAAAAACGCCTCAACTGTACCTAAACTACTTTTAAAGATATACTTAATATCTTAATAACCCTTTTGGTCTACTCTCTTTAGAAAACAAATTTTATATAATGTTTTTTAAACAGATTCAAAGATTATTCTTGCCTACTCCCATTCTCTAGATGCATCCTACTCAAAGAAATGCATTTAAGTTACTATTGAGGTTGTTATTACAAAGCTTTGCTGGCCTCACATAAATGGTTCTGTCTCAAATTTGGAGAGACACTAAAAATATTGGAGACAAGTGGGAATCTTAGATCCTCCTCTAACAGTAGTTGGAGTTATTTTTTCTAGGACGTCAAAGTATATTAACCATCTAAACACCACCTACTACTAGTTTCAGCCAAGTCTCTAGTCCCAGATCCACTATTTAAAAATGTTAGAACAAAGTTCAACAGAATTATTGTCTTTAAGAGCTAAGCAATTTATAGAACCATACTCGATCTTCATTTAGAAATATTTGGTCCCCATGGATAAACTGGTCTAAGATTTATCTCAATACACCTCAATACACCTCAATACAATACAATATAAGATTTATCTCAATACACCTCAATACACCTCTACTATCCTCTCACCACTCTATCTTTGGATTTTTTTCTATCCTTTTCTAGTTCTCCTTTCTTCATATTAAAAAAGATCATTTTTGCTTTTTCAAATGTGCAATTTGTACAATGAGATTCTTTCAATTTAATTTTAAAGTTTTGAAATCCTATTCAACTTTTTCTATAGATTTTAAAAATATAATAATAATGTGGTATAATATATATGCATTAGGATCACAGGATTTCTGATCATAAGCGATCCAGTATAAAAAAACATTTTCATAACCTTAGATATATATTAGGCAACCAATTATGCAATAAATAGCTTTCTGAGAACAATTCTGAAAGCTGCATTTAAAAGTGCTAAAGGACAAAAATAAATAAATAAATTGACCATTAACACATTATCAATATACTCCATTAATGGTGGTGTAAAGAATATTTATCTTGACACCCATAGTTTGAAACAAAGTATGCAATGTCATTGTTTTTTAATGTTGCTTTTTAAAGAGGTTGTCTCATCAGATTTACTGATTGTCCCTAATCCTGCTGCACTCCAAGTAAACAATTGATTTTGCTTGGATAAGTTTTAGGGAAGAGGTAGCATTGCATCTTGGCTATTTAGAGGAATGGCTGTTAATGCATTGCTCAGCAGCTCCAGACAGCCAAAATGGGGACTGCTTGTACAAAGCAATTCTCCATCTTAGCTTATTAGTGGGTAATCTCAAATGGGTAACACCCTCTCTCTAATGCCTATATGGCCTAATAGGGTATATGGACTGGGATTCTTTTACTGAAACAATCCCTTTTTATGGTTAAATATTTGAAAGAATCAATTGGGGATCGTACTGCAGCCATTGGGGCTGCAGCCATTGGAGCTGCCCATAGATCAGTTTAAGACTCACATCTGCATTGTGGCTTCCAGTTATAATATGTCACACAACTGTATCTAGCACTTTATTTACTTTGGAAGACAAAATGTTGCTAAAAATTAACCTTTATTGATCATCAATTATTGGTAGTATATATGAACACGTGTTAAACCAGCGCTGAGTATACAAATGGTAACGTATGTTGATGTTACTAATCTAAATCACTGAAAACCATCCCTCTCTATCTCTCTCCAGAAATCAGTACAAAATCTGTCTGAAAACAGTCTAATAAGGGTACATCCAAAATGCAAATATAAAATGTTAAGGAATCTGGTCGGTCTTTTATATTTGGGGGGGGCGGTTCTGTCCACGGTTTGTGGATTTGTCTGTCCCCCATAATCATTGCATAGCACACATTCCGCATGAAAACCGGGTGGAAGGTTTTTCGCAACGCTGGCGGCTGAAAAGCCATCTAGCTGAAAATCCTTTCAGCGTAGACTATTGAAGGGATTTTGTTTTAAAGTCTATGCGGTTTCTTGCAGGTTTCTAAATCTGCAAACTGTATGAAAATCTAACCAATAAACCATGCCGTGTGGACGGACCGTAATTATGTATGTTCTAAGTTTTTGAACAAAAATTTCTCTTTTGAAATAAGACCTCAGAAAATTAGTGCTGTGTAGATTACAGCTCGGATTTTCAATTGAGATCAATGGGGATGGATTTACAGTCTTATTTTCAGTTTTAAAATCCGAAAACTGTCTCAAAATCAGTCCAAAAACCTACGCAGTGTAGATATAGTCGTAAAATGGAAGGTGACAGGATAATAATAAAATTCATAAGCTAGCTTTGAACTAAGACGGGGGTCTTCCAATAAAGAAAAAAAAATTGTGGACTGAACACTGTTAACAAAGTTTTTAAAGGAAACTTAGAGCAAGTTTTTAGGTCCCCTACACTGCCACTATGGCATTACTCTGAATCAAGATAGTATTCTAAAGATGTCTCTGTATAATCTGCCTGATGCTGTCTAATGTAGAAACTGAACTAATAATGTAGTGTGCTGTATGTTGTTGACAGGTGAAAAGTCAACCGGGAGTAGCATGAACCATGCAGTTCACTCTCTAAACACACTCCTTCTGGCTTGATTGATATCCTACAGACCATGATACATCATTACAAGCTAGGCCTGAACTTGCAGCTATCTAGAGCACCATTGAGGGGTGTTGGGTTTATGAATTTAGAAATTAAGAAAAAATCAACTATCTATAATTTTATATATGAATATATAGAATTGAATGATTGTCCATTTTACCACTACCATGTTGAACTTCAGGAACCAACGATGGTGCGGGACTTGCATTCTAAACACCCCTCCAGAGAACTTGTCCTTCTCCTTTTGCACAGCATTACATGCACATTAAAAAGGGCTTTCTACATATTTTACTTGTAAAAGAGTTGTCTAAATGGAACACTTTGTTTAATAATCATTGATTTATTTCCACAGACAAACATGCTGCATCAAGCTCCACAAGTTGGCCTTGCATAAAGTCAATACTTGCATAAAAAATAAAAGTATATAAGGTAGAATAAAAAAAAAATTCTTTACCTCTTACCTCCAGCCAAATATTTCCTTAACCTTAAGCAATGGTAAACTTGATTCTTTTTCTACACAGGTCAAATGCTTGTCATAGCAGACATCCTAGTTAATATTTAACTAAAAATTAATAGATTAGATAGCCGTGGCAGGCTTTTAGTGTCAATTAATTTAATAGCTGCTTTTTTTGGTAACAAAGCAAGAAAAATATAGTGCATACTTTACATGGAGTGAAATAGATGTAGCTTAAGGCTTTGTGTTACAATTACCAGCAATTGAATGGCTGACACATGTAATCCTTGCAAAATTTTTCAATAGTATGATGTCAGAGAGAAATCCTTCAAACAGAGCTATTAAAAAACACAAGAAACATGCTTCTTGTTGTAAGATTTATGCAAGCTTATGTTAGAAAAACATAAATGAGGTGGTATTTGTTTGAAAATGAAAGGATTATATGGTCTTTGTAAAACCAGGAATTTCATTTTGGGGAGGGACACTGAAGCTGTGATTTATTTTTTGTTTATATTCCAATGACTCCTTTGATATGTCAACTTCTGTCAAATAAGAAATTTGGGGCCCCTTGTAAATTTTTTGAAAAAGCCAAAATTAAAAAAATTCTCCTAAAAAATTTGTGTCAAAAAAAACCAAAAGAACCCAAAATAGCCTAAGTGTTTTTTTGGGGGTTTCAAAAGGGGTTTTTCCCTTTAACGATATCCGACGTTTTCCCGTTTTTTTTTTTCCCCATTGGGCTTAAACCCCCTTTGGGGATACACATGCAATAAAATGTATAAAAAGGTATAGAATTCAAAAAGGGCTATCTATCATACTTTACAATGGGTACTACATAATAATAGCAAAGTATATTCATAGTCTGGCATGCAATTTCTGGTATGGATTTAGTACAATATATCCTCCAAACTTTCCCTCATCTTCTCATTTTGAGGTCCAAAATTTTGTGCTGATTTTTGGTCTAAAAAAATTCTGTGCTGAAATAGGTTATCTTCCTAGAGGATTTTAAAAAGAAAAAAAAAATTTTCCCATTAAAAAAATAACCTTTTTTTGAAATAAAATAAAAAGTTGATTAACAGTATCTGTGACAAATTAGCACTACTCTGCCAAACAAGACCATGCATGTAATCACCACAGAAAAATGGTAATGTCTGACTTTGGGTTTGGGGGGAAATAACCCCAAAAAGTATTTAATTTTTTTGGGCAATAATAAACCTTTCAAAAATTTTTTAAGCCCAAAAAACAATGAGTTTATTTAAATCCCATGTTTTTAAAAATATACCTTAAAGATTTTGTTTTCTTTTTTGGTTTTTTTCCTTATGAAGCACCTGAAAAAAATTTAGTAGGTTTTTTAAAAAGCCAAACTGATAAAATGAAAAGAAAGCCCTATTACAATTAATTTCCCAGGAAAGGGCACCCCCCCCCTAGGGGCTTTCCCCTATTTTTTTACCAAGACAAACCCCAAAAAACCGGTTTTCAGGTTATTCAACATGTTTCCCACGTGTTCCCTCAAAAATTGGTTCTTTAGGGGTTTCATAAGGTAACCCAACCCAAAAAAAGTGGTGAAAAACAATTTGATTAGCCCGAAAAATGAAGAAACCCGATGTACCTTTTTCCCCCCAAGGGTAAACCCGGGGGCTACGCCATTTTAAAAGGGGGAAAAACTGTTTTTTCTGGCATCAAATCCTTGTCCAAGGGAAAGCAAGCATTTTAGTTTACAGGATTTTGGGAGGAAATTTTTTTGTATTGGGCCCCAAAAGTTTTTTTAAAATTTTTGATTTTTAAACCGATTTTCTTCAGGAGATTAGAAGGTATGATGGTGGAGAAAGACACTAAATTGGCCTCGATTTACCGGTTTGGGATGGGGCTTGTTTTGCAACCAAAAGTATTAATTTGTCATAGATACTGTTAATCAACTTTTTAGTGGGATTTCAAAAAAAAATTTTTGTAAACAGGGATAAATTTTTTTTCCCTTTAGTCGGTTTCCAAAATTCCCCCTTTAGTTTAAAAAATAATTGTTTTTTTTTTTTTTTAGATAATTATCTTCCCTTCAAAAAACCCCAAACTTTTTAAAAATTTTACTTTTGGAAAGGGCAAAAAGATCCAACCTTTTGTAAGGGCGCAAACCAAAATTTTTAAGAATTTGAAAATCCTTTCCGGTGTATTTTTAAAAAGGAAAAAGCCCCATTAAAACCGGGTAAATTTGTTGAACAAAGTTGGGGTTTTGGTGAAACCTGCAAATCAAAATTATGAAATCCCCTTGAATTCCTTTTGGCGGGGGTCCCTTTTCCCCTTCCCCAGGGGGGCAGCTCCGGGGGTTTACCTTCCGGTTTATTTTTGGAAGAAAATTCCCCTTTTTTAACCCGTTTGAACCGGGCGTCATTCTCGGGTTTTAATTTTTCACTATTCATTTTTTTTTTAAAAGAGGGCCCCCTAAAAAATACAGCCCCTTTTTTTAAGGAGGCCTAACTGGTTCCCAAATTTCAAACCCCTCCTTTAAATACTACATATTCCTGATACTTCATGCACTTTACGCTCATGTATCCGGTGGGGTTTTTGGGGGTTGGGTTTTTGGGGGGGGTGGCAAAGGGGCCCTCCCTTTTTTTGTAAATATTCCCAAATTTGGATGGGAAAATGCTTGACCATTTTTACCCACTAAGCAAAGTCTCCCCTTTTGTCCCCACCCCTTTTCCCACTTTGATTGTAAAAATCTTTGGGGGTCAGGGCCTTCCCCCTTTGTTTTTTAAAAAATGTTAAAAAAAACATTTTTTTTTTACTAGTAATTTTTTGTTTTTTTTCTTTTTCTTTTAACCCTCTACATTAAAGAATGCTGTTGGATAATGGTAAAGATTTTTTTATTATTTTTAGAATAAGCATTCCCAAAATGATAAAGGGGTTTTGGTGTTTGGGTTTAATTTTTTTCCAACTGATTTTTTTAAAATCTGGAGCACAAAAAAAAGTGACATTGATGGAGTTGAATGGAGCTAATCTGTGAATTTGCTGTAATGCACAAAATAAAAAATTTGGGAAAAATAAGCATCAAGGGAAATTTTTGTCCCTGGATAAAGTGGTTTAAAGTTTAAGGGACCATAAAGAGATAAGAAGGGTTTTGTTGTTTTGTTTGGTTACCTAAAGTGGGAAAAAGCCATTTTTTTGTTCAAGTAATACTACTATATCTCTGGTGACAAGGTATATGCTAAATGGTTGGCAAATCCCCAAAAAAACGTTTTTAAATTCCCTTTCTGGCCTCTGAAAATGAAAGGAAAAAGCATTTTGAGATTTTTTCCCTTTTTACTTTTTGGGGCCGTTAAAAAATTCCCAGATTATCTAAAAACATTTAAATTTTTAAAAAAATTCCCAAAATAAAGAAACAAAAATAAAGCCCCTTAACATTAAAAGGGCCCCAAAATAAATTTTAAAAATTTAAAGAGCCAAAACTGAAAATACCTTTAAATTTTTAAAAATTAAAATTTTCACAAAACTTTTCAAATATTTCTTAATCCCAAAAAAAGGAACCCCAGCCATTTAAAGTGTAAAAAAAAAAGGGGTGCAAAACCCCTGGGGCCCACCCAAAATTTGGAAAGGGCCCTTTTTTAAAATTTTCAGCTCCAAAAAAGGAGGTTGAAATTCATCTTGCGCACCCAACTTCCCCTTTTTATTTTTAAAAGTTTAAGGGGGGGAGGGGGAACCCCCCTAGTTTGGTTTTTTTCAGAAGCCAACAAAGATTTTTTCAACGCCCTGCGCAAGCAATAATTTGCTCTCCCCTTCGGGGCCAAAAACTTTCGGGGGCCCCCGTTCCCCAAAATTAGATGTGGGGCCCCGAGGGGGGACCTGCACCTACAGACCCTTTGATGGAAAAATTTTTTTTTGGCTAGGGTGGGGGTTTTCCTCAAAATTTGATGAGGAAAAAAAAATTTTCCTTTTTTTTTTGGGCCAAAAAAAAATTTTTTTAAAAGGTTTTTTATTTTAACAATGCCCCCAAAATTATTGGGGTTTTCATCCCTTTTTAAAAAGGGGGGTTTAATATTTTTAGGGAAAATAAAAAAAAACATTGTTCATGCTTCCCTTGGGAATTTTTTACTAAATAAATTTTTACCAATATAAAAAAGGCAAAAATTTTTCCGGATCTTTTTTGAGCCCCCCTGGCATGTTGAAATCAAACCATTTTCTGAATTTTCCATTTTCGCAAAACAGGCCCCGAATAAAGGACGACCCCTTTTCTTTTTTGCCTTACCAAAACTATTTCTATAATATGGGTCCTAGATAAAACCAGGGAAATTTTCAAATTAAAAAATTTTGAAAAAAACTTTTCAAACAGACAACCCTTTAAGGTATGGTAGAAACCCTACAATTTTTGTAAAAAGGTGATTGGCTTACGGTTTTTGCAAAGTTTAAAATTTACAATGTAATGGATTTTGAAACCGTGACACAGAACTTATCTCCTCTTTTTTTTAATGCTTTTTCAAAGGCTTTTGGGAAAATTTTTATATCACATGCAAGTAAGTTATCAAGGGCAACATCAAAAACAGGAAAAAGGTTTTTTTTGGCCCCCCCAAGGCAATTAGTTTAAATACTTTTTCCCCTTCTCCATTTCGCCTTGCCCTTTTTTTGATTTCAAATTTTTGGGGGACCAACCCCCAAGAAAAAATTTTTTCCCGAAGGGTTCCCGTTTTTTATTTTGTTTAAAAAAATATTATTTTTTAAAGTTTAAGGGCCTATAAACCCCAATTTTAAAAAGGCCCTTTTAGCCCAAAAGCTTACCCCAAATTCGATATGTATCCTGGAAAACCGGGAAAATTTAATGGAGTTAAAACTTCTAAACCCAAGTTAAAAATTTGGGAACTTGGGAAAAAACCAAAAAATGGGTCTTGCATAATTTAAAAAGGGAAAAATTTAAAGAGTAATTTGGGTTTTTTTTGACTCCGTAATTTTGCCTTAAAATTTTTTTTAAAAGGGAAAATTTTTGGAAAAGGGAATTTTGGGGTTTTAAAAATTTTCTTCGGGGGTTAGGGTTTTGGGGCCCCAAAAATTTCCATTTTTGTTACTTTTTTTTCCGGTGCACTTTGGGCCCTTTTTTAAAAGAGTAATTTTTTAAATTTGGATTTTCCTCTTTGGGGGGGTTTTTGGAGGGGTAAAAATTTTACCTGTGTTTTTAAAAAAAAAGGTTTTAAATTTTGGGTTGTGTTACCCCTTTTACAAAGGAATTTGGTCCCTTTAAAAAATTTTCGGGGGTTTTATTTTTTGTTATTTTTACCCCCAGGTCTCTTCATTTTTAAGGGAATGGTCCCCTGAAAAAGCAGAAAAAATTGGGGGAAAATTTTTAAAACAAAAGTGGGGGTTTTTTTTTTATCTGATTGTCCGCAAAAGCCAAAACAATTTTGGTTTAAGGAAAATTGTTTTTTTCAGGAAAATTTTCAAAGTAGCAAACTTAACTTTAAGGAATTTTAATGTGTTATGATAATTAAAATGGGAAGGGAATGGGTGTAAATTAAAATTATCATGCCCCCCGACACCCCTTAAACCGGCTGCTTCCCCTTTTTAGGTTTTTAAAGGGGTGATTGTCTGAAAAGTACCAAAAAAGTAAAATCATTTATGGGTTTTTTTGTCATTTATGGGGGTTTAAATTTTTAAATTTTTTTAAAAATCAGGAATTTTTTAAACAAAATTGGTAAATAAAATTCATAAAAAATTTTTTAGGAAATAAAAATTGTGAAATTTCTGGAAAAATTGTGACATATCCTATCTATTTTTATCCCATTTTTTTATCTATCCCTTTTTTATCCTTTTCTATCTTTTTTCTATTTTTTTTCAGTTTATCTATTTAAATTTTGTCATTTTATTTCCCTTTTATTTCCTTTAATTTTAACCTTTCTCTTTCCCTTTAAAAATTTGAAAAAAATTATTAAAAGGATTTAAAATATTCTTGTTCTAAAAATGAAAAATTATTTTGGGAAACTGGCGGGGGAATTAAAAAAAAAATAAAAAGTTGCATTTAAATTAAAAAAAAAAATGAATGAAAAAAAAAAAAGGGCATTTAAGGATAATTTTTTTTCCCTTAATTCTTTTCCCCAACTTTTTGGGCAAAAAGGAAAACTTTTTATAAAAACGGGCCCCTTTAACGGTTTTTAAAAAGGTTAAACCGGGAATTTTTTTTCCCGGTGGAATTGGAATATTTTTTTTTTCAACAAAATTTTTACAAATCCAAACTAAATTTTCAGCCTCAATTTATTTAAAATAAGATTGTTTGTTCTGTTTTGTCAAGAAAACCTAATTTCCCGTTTAACATCGTGAAATTAAATTAATTTTTTTGCACCCCCTTGGCCCCCTTTGATGGTTCCAAAAAGAAAAAAAGAAATTTTAAAATAAATTTTACCAAAAGAGACCATTTTAAAATAAAGTGTCCTGTAATTTTAGCCAATTTTCAGTTTTTCTTCAAAAATTTTTAAAACATTTAGTCTGCCTACTTTTTTAAAAAGGGAGAAAAGTTGTTTAAATTTGCTGTTTAGGGTGTGTACCAAACCCAAACAAGGACCAAAGGAAGCTTAAGGAGAGGTTTTTTCAAGAATGGAAAAAAAATGATTTGACAAACTTTTTTAAAAGGTAAAGGTATAAAAACCAATTTTTTCCCAAACAATTCTTTCCCATCCCCCGTTAAAACCCGTTTTTATATTAAAAAATTATAAAGTATTTTCATTTTGTTAATTTTAAAAATTTAAGGTCCCCAAAGGAAACTGTAGGGCCAAAACCCCCCTGGAATTTTGGGGGCAAAAAAGTTTAAAAATGATGACAAAATTTAAAAAGCCAAAATAAAAACGAATAGGGCACCAAAGGGGGCCTTTGAAAAACCTTCCTTTGGGTGAGCCCAAAAATTGAAGGTTTTATCAGTGTTTTAAATTAACAATCTTTTTCACCTTTTTTCTTTTCCAAAAGGGGGAAAAATTTAAGGGGAAAATGGGTCCCATAAGTTTTTATTAAATGCTTTCTCCCCCCAAAAGGGAACCAAACATAAACTGCCCTTTTTTTAAAAATTATAAAGGGCTTTTTAAAGGGGGTTTTTTAGGGAAATAAAAACTCCCACCCCCAATTTTTTTTACAAAAAAAAGCACCAAAAAGGGGCTAAGTCCCCACCAGCATTATGTCAAAATGGCAAATAAAAACCAACGACAAATTTTTACATTCTGGAAACCCTGGCAGGACCCCCGGGTTTTTGTGCGATTTGGGGGCCAAAATACCCGCGGGGGCCAATTTTTGGATTTTGCTTGTTTTAATGTTTCGGGGCCCAAAAACAATCTGAAACTGGAAACCCGGCATATTTTAAAACAAAGTTGCATATTCCCCCCAAATTTTAAAAAATTCCGGGGCCCCTAAAACAACCCGTTTCTTGGTTAAAAGGAAATTTTCAGGGACGGATTTTTCAATTTTTGGGCTATGCAGCCAACCAGGGCCCACGATCAGATTTTCAGTGTTTTTCCAAAAGAACTGAATTCTGGCAAAAATCTGACGGGTTAAAGGCCTATGGGGGGTAGATCTAGGCCCCAACCAAGGTTTTTTAAATTTTCAAATAGCCCCTGTTCAATATACAAACCCCTGTTTAGGGAAAACTAGCGTTTTCTAGAAATTTTCTGTGTATCTTGGATGAAAGTTTTTTGGGCAATGGAAACCGCCCCTGTGTTTTGAAACCCTTTAAACTTGGAAAAAAGGGGGTTTTTTGGGTTTTTGGGAAAAATTTTTTAAAACCTTAGTGGGGGGAAATTTTTTGCCCGAATTTGGGGAACCCCTTTTTCAAAAAACATTTTTGTTTTTGGGGGAACCAAAAAAATCATCATAAACATTTAAATTTTAACCCCCATTCCAATTTCAACTTAGAAAATGTGCCTAAAGGGGCAACCCATGTTTAAAAAAAAACAAAATTTAAATTTAAAAACACGAACTGCAAAAATTTTTTGGGGGCCAAATGTAAAAAACAAGACTGACCATTTTTTTGGGATTTTTCCCTTTTTACCAAAAAACTGTTGTCCTGGTTTTTTTGGGTATTGAAAAAATCCTAGCCAAAAACTTGCGTAGGCACAGCACTTTTGATGGGGAAAATTTTTTTTGCTAAGCCTTGGGAAGGAATTAAAAACCCCCCAAATTTATGAACCCTCAAAGGTTATTTTTTTACTGTAATCAAAACTCCCTTTTTTTCAATTTTTTTTCCGGGGCCGTCCCCCCCCAAAATTTTTTAATGGGAAAACCCCCCAAATTTTTTTTTTAAATTTTTTTTTTGCCCCGGGTTTAAATTTGAAAGCCCCCAAGGGCTTTGGTTTTTTTCAAAACCTTTTTAAATTCAAATTTTAAAAAAGCCCTTTTCGTTTAATATTTTTCGGGGACTATCTAGTTTAAAATTTTTTTTCATTTTGTTTCCCCCACTTTTTGGGAATTTTTGCTGCCCCAAAATTTTTTTTTGGGGGTTTTGAAAGCATTTTTTGGGGGTTTTTTTTTGGGGTTTTAACCCTTTGGGGGGAAAATTCCCCTTTTGCTTTCCTTCTCCTTTTGATTTACAGGCCTCCTCCTGTATTATTTTTCATCTTTCAATGCAAATTTTTTTAAATTTAACACACAGGTTTTTTTCCTTCCCCTGCAAAGGGCCCCCCCTTTCTATTCCCTTTTTTGCCCCCCTTTTTTAGTGGAAAAAGGTATTTTTTACAAAGGTTATGCTTCCCTAAAAAACTATACTTTTTATTGAAAATTTTTACATAAAAAAAATTTTTAAAAGTCCAGTGGGGAAAAAATTCCAACTTTACTTTTTATATTGTATTAAACATTTATTTATTCAACCCTGGTGGTTCATTGAAGTATTCCTTTTCAATGGGGTAGTCGCCTGGGAGTTTCCCCTCCCAAGTGGACTTGTTGGGATCCAGCGTCTGTGCTGTGTGAACCTTCTCCCAAAAACCCCACCTCTCCAAAGGGGCCCCACGTCTCGCGACGTTTTTGAGAGCTTTTCAAAGCCCTCTTTGTCAAGCATAGAGGTAAACCCTAGGATACATACTTTTATATGAAATTTTGTTTTTTCAATGTACAAATTAATTTTCTTAAAAACAATAATAAAAAAAACAAGCGGTTTGCATTTCCCCGTATGACGGCCATTTAAATAAATTTTTTCCCTTTTATTTCATTTTATGCCGTATCTTATTTTTAAAATACCCTTTTGGGTTTTCTTTTCCTTAAACGCTGTTTTTTTAGAAAAAAGGAAAAAGGATGGGTTTTCCTTTATCCTCATTTTTGACTTAGGGATGGGGGGGCATTTTAAGGGGGGTAAAAATAATTCTCTTTTTGGGGAACAAATTTTATTTTTTAAAATATGGGGAAGTGGGGGGTTTTTTTTTAAAACCCACCAAACCCCGTCCATAAATTTGGGGGGTCCCCAGTTCTTTAAAAAGTCGGGGCCAGGGGGGGCCCAAATTTTTTAATTTCCCTTCCGGGGGTTTTTTTTTATTACCCTTTTTTTTCCCGTTTAACAATTTTTTTTAATTTGTTTTTTTATGTTCCAATTAATTCTCACTCTTGCTGGTTTTTTGGGTTTGGGCCATCCTTCCCCCCGGAAAACGGTTTAGGGGGGAAGGACAATTCAAAAAGAAAGTTGGGTGGGGAGGGGAAAAACCAAGTTTTAATATGCCAAGGCTCCAATTTTTTAATGTCTGCTGGGGTCAAAAATCTCTTGGGGGTTCCCCCCTTCCCCAGGGTTACCCTTTAAAAAAGGGCACCTTTTTACTTTGGAAATATTTTTTTTAAAAAAAAAGGCCTACCGAATTTAAAATTATCAAATTTTTTTTGTTTTGGGCTTTTCACTTAGGGGGTTCTTTGTTTTCTTAAAATGTTTTTTTTAAATTTTGGGTTTGGGCCCGCTTTCCGGGAATGTGACCCAGCAGGCCCCGAAATCCCCCTATGGGCCTTTTTACACAGTGTGTTACTCTGGTCAAAACAAAGGTCTGTTTTAAAGGGAAAGATTTTTGAGCAGCAAAATGTAAAACTGAGGTTTTGGGTTTAAGGGGACCCTTTTCTTTTCCAAACCCCGGGTTTTTCCCAGGTTCAAAATCCCTTTGCGGGAATGAAACGGGGGGATTTTTTTTCCCCAATCACCCTACCTTTATTGAGGTTTCTTTTCTTCTTAAAATTTTTTTGGGGATTGTTAGACTAATTTTAAGGGGGTGTAACGGATGCGGCGACAAACGCATACGTTTTGGGGCGCCGGGGCCCTGACTTCCCGGGTTGGAACCATGCGGTCACCGGGCGGATGGTATATGGGAACCACGCCAGGGGCGGGTCTAAAAGGGGGCCCCGGTCTTTACTGGGCCCCCCGAAAAACGGGACGGACTTAGCTCCGCGGGGACCCCCGGGTTCCCTACTTTCCTTACGTGGCTACCTGTGGTGACAGCCGAGGTGCAGGACAGGAAAACAGGCGGGGGGTAGACAGATCAATAGGTAGCCCGGATTTCGGAAAAACCCCATCAGGCCACGGCAGGGGAAAAGGAAAAGGTAACAAAAGCAGGATACGGGAGGTACCGGATGGGGGTTTACGGCAGGATAATCAGGAACATGACAGGGAGGGTTTCAGGGCCGGGGGGATCACGGCCCCCAAAAAAAACACAGACACCCGGACAAACAGGGGATGGGGGCCCAAAGGAAAACAATAAAAGGGGCAGGAAATTTTGATTTGGGGCTAACCGTTTTAAATGGAATTCATCTCGGGGGTTAAGGGCCCCGAACCACTGGCAGGAGCTCAGAGATGGACTCCGCATGAGACTGCAACAAACAGCAATGCAACACACAACAACAATGGACTGACCCAGAGCAAAGGGAGGAACTTCCTCTTAAAGCCAAGGATCATAGGTCAAGAGGAGATAGACAGAGACACGTAACCTATAAGGGACAGGAAGCTGTCGCGCGCACCCTAGGAGGCACAGTGCGCACACAGGACCCCAGGAAGCAACAGGACAGGACAGGCAAGTACCAGGAAGACACGACACGCTGACGTTCCATGGCAGGGGACCGCGGCGTGATCCGTGACAGGAGTACAGGAGTAGAATGACAGCATCCGGGGTTGAACACTCGCCCAGCACTGAGTGTGTGTGATTTCTAAGCCGGGAGGAGACTGACAGTAGCTGACTGACAGGAGAGGTGATGTCTGAGCATGTGTGGCAAGACTGAGGAGCTCTCATTTCTCGTCGTATCCCCAGTCATATCATCAAAACATAGTGACTGAATAATACTGTCACATTTCAAGTTACTAAATAATACACCATAACATAACTTAAAAGGGTTTTGCCACAAAGTAAAATTGACGTGGGAAGTTTGTAAATTAAATAATAAACATTTTTACCAAATAAATTATTATTAAAAATTTGCCCCATTTTTGTTTTAGCGCTCCTTTAAGTGATCCATTGTTTACAGCTAGTCCCCCAGGGATACGACCAGGGCTGAGAGCTCCTCAGTCCTGGTCAGACATGCTCAGACATCACTTCTGCTCTCAGGCAGCTACTGAGTGCTCAAAACCCAGGTAATGTCACTCCACTCCTGTCCTCTGTACTGCTTAGTAATTAGTCAAACAGTGCAAATAAATAAAAAAAGAAACCTCAATGAGGTTTTTGCATTGATAAAGAGAAAAAAAAACAGGTTTGGTTCCTGCAGGGATTTGAACCTAGGACCCTTGTGCTGTGAAGCAAAAACAATACCTCTCAACTATTCACAATGCATTACATAAACAGACCTTCTGTGACTACAGAGAGGAAAGGCCTGGTGACGTCATCCTGCTGGGTCACATGATATGCAATTCAAACAAATCACACACTCCCCCTTCTGAGCACACAGAGCTGAAGAGCTGGATGCAGGAGGTATGAGAGGAGATCATGGCAAAACCCCTTTAATATAAACCATTAGACTACAACCAATATTACTGCCATACAGTGACCATATAGTAGTATATGACAGTGTACACAAGCTCTGCAGACTATATACAACCTCCATGCAGTGACCATATGGTGGTAGGCAGGGCCGCCATCAGAAATTTCGGGGCCCCATACAGCTGAAGCATCGGGGCCCCCCCTGTACCAACTTTGCCCCCTATCAACACCGCCCCCTACCAGTCCACCAAAAAAATAAAAATGCATTTTGAAAACCATTGTTTTGGGATTCAGTTCTCGTTGTATTTTACAACGTACAGTTTTTCTATATTGTGCAAGTCATATGTATACAAGAGCCACGAATACCGCCACATGATCACTGTATCTCACCACAAATAATGTTACTGACCAAACCAGTATTACCCAGACCAATACAATAACAATATACCAAACCAAATAATTCCACCAACATCATCACTACATATCTCCACCATAGAGGACTAAATAATACCACTGTACTGTTACTAAAAAATAAGCCGTTACACCAAGAGCAATAATACCTCCATACAGTGACCATAAAGTGGTAGATACAAGTGCACACACAGTGCAGTTACAGCTTGTGACTCACAGGTGACATCCGGGCTGATGTGTTGTACACTTTTCGTTTTCTTCTCCAGCCTGTCCAGACCGCCATGGCGACTTCTCCCGGGCACCACTCGTCCCTCCCAGAATTTACACAAAAACACCTGAGATTCCTCACTCTTATCATCCTCCCACTTATGTCTTCCCCATGTTCAAACTCCCCATCCATAGTGCCCAAAAAGGTAATAATTACCCCCTTAGTGCCCTGGTAGTTAGGTGTACTTTAACCCCCATAAGTAGTTAGTTTTTATAGGCCCCTTCCCGTAGGTAGCTAGCGGGCTCCCCGTAGATAGATAGGTAGCTAGCGGGCTCCCGGTAGATAGATAGGTAGCTAGCGGGCTCCCCGAAGATAGATAGGTAGCTAGCGGGCTCCCGAAGATAGATAGGTAGCTAGCGGGCTCCCGTAGATAGATAGGTAGCTAGCGGGCTCCCGAAGATAGATAGGTAGTTAGCGGGCTCCCGAAGATAGATAGGTAGCTAGCGGGCTCCCGAAGATAGATAGGTAGCTAGCGGGCTCCCGAAGATAGATAGGTAGCTAGCGGGCTCCCCGTAGATAGATAGGTAGCTAGCGGGCTCCCCGTAGATCGATGGGTTTAGCTAGCGGGCTCCCCGTAGATAGATAGGTAGCTAGCGGGCTCCCCGTAAAATAGATAGGTAGCTAGCGGGCTCCCCATAGATAGATAGGTAGCAAACGGGCTCCCCGTAGATAGATAGGTAGCTAGCGGGCTCCCCGTAGATAGATAGGTAGCTAGCGGCTCCCCGTAGATAGATAGGTAGCTAGCGGGCTCCCCGTAGATAGATAGGTAGCTAGCGGGCTCCCCGTAGATAGATAGGTAGCTGCGGGCTCCCCGTAGATAGATAGGTAGCTACCGGGCTCCCCGAAGATAGATAGGTAGCTAGCGGGCCCCCGTAGATAGATAGGTAGCTAGCGGGCTCCCCGTAGATAGATAGGTAGCTAGCGGGCTCCCCGTAGATAGATAGGTAGCTAGCGGGCTCCCCGTAGATAGTTAGGTCGCTAGCGGGCTCCCCGTAGATAGATATTTAGCTAGCGAGCTCCCCAAGTTAGATAGTTAGCTAGCGGGCTCCCCGAAGATAGATAGGTAGCTAGCGGGCTCGGAAGATAGATAGGTAGCTAGCGGCCCCGAAGAAAGATAGGTAGCTAGCGGGCTCCCGAAGATAGAAAAGGTAGCTTAGCGGGCTCCCGAGATGATAGGTACTAGCGGGCTCCCGAAGATAGATGGGTAGCAGCGGGCTCCCGATGATAGATAGTGAGCTTGCGGGCCCCCGTAGATAGATAGGTAGCTTGCGGGCGCCCCGTAGATAGATAGGTAGCTAGCGGGCTCCCCGTAGATAGATAGGTAGCTAGCGGGCTCCCGTAGATAGATAGGTAGCTAGCGGGCTCCCGTAGATAGATAGGTAGCAGCGGGCTCCCCGAAGATAGATAGGTAGCTGCGGGCTCCGAAGATGATAGGTACTAGCGGGCTCCCGAAGATAGATAGGTAGCTACGTGCCCCTCCCCCAAGATAGTATACTACGGGCCCCCGTAGATAGTGGGTTTAGCTAGCGGCTCCCCGTAGTAGATGGGTACTAGCGGGCTCCCCGTAGATAGTTAGGTAGCTAGCGGGCTCCCCTTTAATGAATAGGTAGCTATCGGGCCCCCGTAGATAGATGGGTAGCAAAGCGGCTCCACTGTAATAGATAGGTAGCTAGCGGGCTCCCCGTAGATAGATAGGTAGCTAGCGGGCTCCCCGTAGATAGATAGGTAGCTAGCGGGCTCCCGTAGATAGATAGGTAGCTAGCGGGCTCCCGAAGATAGATAGGTAGCTAGCGGGCTCCCGAAGATAGATAGGTAGCTAGCGGGCTCCCGAAGATAGAAAAGGTAGACTAGCGGGCTCCCGAAGATAGATAGGTAGCTAGCGGGCTCCCCGTGGGATAGATAGGTAGCTAGCGGGCTCCGAAGATAGATGGGTTTTAGCTAGCGGGCCCCGAAGATAGATAGATATTGCGGGCTCCCGTATATAGTTAGGTTGCTTGCGGGCGCCCCGTAGATAGATAGGTAGCTAGCGGGCTCCCCGTAGATAGATAGGTAGCTAGCGGGCTCCCCGTAATAGATAGGTAGCTAGCGGGCTCCCCGTAGATAGGTAGCTAGCGGGCTCCCGAAGATAAAATAGGTAGCTAGCGGCTCCGAAGATAGATAGGTAGCTAGCGTGCTCCCGAAGATAGATAGGTAGCTAGGGGGCCCCCGTAGATAGATAGGAAAGCTAGCGGGCTCCCCGTAGATAGATAGGTATCTAGCGGGCTCCCCGTAGATAGATAGGTAGCTAGCGGGCTCCCGTAGATAGATAGGTAGCTAGCGGGTTTCCCCGTAGATAGATAGGTAGCTAGCGGGCTCCCGTAGATAGATAGGTAGCTAGCGGGCCCCCGTAGATAGGTAGCTAGCGGGCTCCCCGTAGATAGATAGGTAGCTAGCGGGCTCCCCGTAGATAGATAGGTAGCTAGCGGGCTCCCCGAAGATAGATGGGTATCTAGCGGGCTCCCCGTAGATAGAAAGCTAGCAAGCGGGCTCCCCGTAGATAGATAGGTATCTAGCGGGCTCCCCGTAGATAGATAGGTAGCTAGGGGGCTCCCGTAGATAGATAGGTAGCTAGCGGGCTCCCAAAGATAGAAAAGGTAGCTAGCGGGCACCCGTAGATAGATAGGTAGCTCGCGGGCCCCCCTCGATAGATACGTAGCTTGCGGGCCCCCGTATCTAGATATGTATCTAGCGGGCTCCCCGTTTCTAGATAGGTAGCTAGCGGGCTCCCCGTAGATAGATAGGCAGCTAGCGGGTTTCCCCTAGATAGTTAGCTAGCTAGCGGGCTCCCCGTAGATAGATAGGTAGCTAGCGGGCTCCCCGTAGATAGATGGTAGCTAGGGGGCCCTCCCCGTAGATAGATAGGAAAGCTAGCGGGCTCCCCGTAGATAGATAGGTAGCTAGTGGGCCCCCGTAGATAGATAGGTAGCTAGTGGGCCCCGTAGATAGATAGGTAGCTAGCGGCTCCCGTAGATAATAGATAGCCAGGTAGGTAGGTAGCAGGCCACCCCTTGGTAGATACCAGGTAGTAGGTAGTGGGAGAACTTGTGTGGGGCCCCACTTCACCCACCGTGTGGCCCCTGCTCAAGTCTCCCCTAGCCATTTTGGAGATTCTCCTCAAGCCCCCCACTATCTGGGAAGCTATTGAGCACAACTAAGACACGGAGCGGCAGGCTCCTTTGGCACGCGGCCCCTATTTTTAAACGCAATGCTGGGCCTCTGAGATGAATGGAGTTTCCCCCCTCCAGCCGTGTGGGACCCTTGTCAAAGCTTTCCTCTCTCCACTCCTGTGGGGCCTTGCTCAATGCCCCCCACTGTGTGGGGCCCCCTCTCACCCAGCCTCAATGGGACCCCACATAGCTGGAGGCGGGGGTGGGCTTTGAGAGGGGCCCCACATGATTGAGAGAGGGGGGGCTTTTCCCAGGGGCCCCACAGCGCTGAATAGAGGGGGCTTTTCCTGGGGCCCCACAGCGCTGAAGAGAGGGGGTTTTGCCAGGGGCCCCACAGCGCTGAAGAGAGGGGGTTTTGCCAGGGGCCCCACAGTGCTGAAGAGAGGAGCTTTGCCAGGTGCCCCACAAACGCTGAAGAGAGGAGCTTTGCCAGGGGCCCCACAGCGCTGAAGAGAGGAGCTTTGCCCGGGGCCCCTCAGCGCTGAAGTGGGTGGGTGCTTTTCTAGGGGCCCCACAGCGCTGAATAGAGGGGGGGCTTTTCCAGGGGCCCCACAGCGCTGAAGAGGGGGGGGGGGGCTTTTCTAGGGGCCCCACAGCGCTGTAGAGAGGGGGGGGGGCTTTTTCCAGGGACCCCATAGTGCCCGATGAAAGGGGGGGGGGGCTTTTCTAGGGGGCCCCCCCAGCGCTGCAACGAGGGGGAGGGGGCTTTGAGTGAGGCTCGCACACATGTGAGGGGTCCGTGCTCCATCTCAGTGTCCTAGCTGCGCGCCGCTCAGTAGGTGTACATGCATAGCCTAGGCAAATTCAGTGTAACTTACTCTCCTCCTCCATGCTGTGACAGGAGCAGCCGGGCCCCTCCTCCCTCTGTCCGCGCCGCATTCACGAGACTCCTCCCACAAGGCGGAGACTCTCTAATTTAAATCGTCGTCCCGCCCAGCTCGAGGAGGAGCCACCTGTGGGCGGAGTCTCGCGGATTCGGCGCGGACAGAGGGAGGAGGGGCCCGGCTGCTCCTGTCACAGCACAGAGGAGGAGAGTTAAGTTACACTGATATTGCCTAGGCTATGTTTTACACCTTTCTGAGCGGCGCGCAGCTAGGACACTGAGACGGAGCACGGACCCCTCACATGTGTGCGAGCCTCACTCAAAGCCCCTCCCCCTCCATATTTGAAGTATAAACAGCGGACATGGTAGTGAGAACAGGCTGATTGCGTATTCTCTCTACCATTGCTGTGAAGCAAGGGGGCGTTACCTGCCGGCGGCCGCGGGCCCCCCCTTGCTTCACAGGCCGGCCGGGCCCCATACACCTGTACTGCCTGTACCCCCCTATCGGCGGTCCTGGTGGTAGGTACCACTTGTACAAAGGAGCTCTGCTCACATATAAGTAATTAAAGTACATTCAGGGACTCACAGGTGAAGTTTTTTTTGGAGTCATTCCCTCCTCTGATGAGTTATTCTCTTTCCCTTTTCTTCTCCATCCTGTTCCAGACCGCCATGACGTCTTCTCCTGGCCATGACACATCCCTACAGAATTTACCACACAAACATCTTAGACTCCTCAGTTTTCCAACACTTCTCTACAAATTCCCGCCTCTGTACAAGCTGCTCATTTATATTGTCCCCAGTGGTAATGATGACCCCCTTGCAGGGCCGCCATCAGAAATTTCGGGGCCCCATACAGCTGAAGCATCGGGGCCCCCCCTCTACCAATTTTGCCCCCTATCCCCACCGCCCCCTACCAGTCCACCAAAAAAATAAAAATGCATTGGCACCATTGTTTTGGGATTCAGGTCTCGTTGTATTTTACAAACGTACAGTTTTTTCTATATTGTGCGAGTCAGTATGTATACAAGAGCCAGCGAATAACCGCCACTGATCACTGTATCTCACCACTATAATGTTACTGACCAAACCAGTATACCCAACCAATACAATAACAATATACACAAACCAAATTTAAATTTCCCCCACATCATCACTACATATCTCCACCATAGAGAGACTAAATAATACCCCTGTACTGTTACTAAATATAAAGCCCTTACCCAAGAGCAATAATACCTCCATTTCAGTGACCATATAGTGGTAGATACAAGTGCACACACAGTGCAGTTACAGCTTGTGACTCACAGGTGACATCCTGCTGATGAGTTGTTCACGTTTCGTTTTCTTCTCCATCCAGTCCAGACCGCCATGGCGACTTCTCCCGGGCACCACTCGTCCCTGCAGAATTTACACAAACACCTGAGACTCCTCACTCTTATCATCCTCCCACTTATGTCTTCCCCATGTTCAAACTCCCCATCCATAGTGCCCAAAAAGGTAATAATTACCCCCTTAGTGCCCTGGTAGTTAGGTGTACATAACCCCCATAAGTAGTTAGTTATATAGGCCCCTTCCCGTAGGTAGCTAGCGGGCTCCCCATAGATAGATAGGTAGCTAGCGGGCTCCCCGTAGATAGATAGGTAGCTAGCGGGCTCCCCGTAGATAGATAGGTAGCTAGCGGGCTCCCCGTAGATAGATAGGTAGCTAGCGGGCTCCCCGTAGATAGATAGGTAGCTAGTGGGCTCCCCGTAGATAGATAGGTAGCTAGCGGGCTCCCCGTAGATAGATAGGTAGCTAGCGGGCTCCCGAAGATAGATAGGTAGCTAGCGGCCTCACAGAAGATAGATAGGTAGCTAGCGGGCTCCCGAAGATAGATAGGTAGCTAGCGGGCTCCCGAAGATAGATAGGTAGCTAGCGGGCTCCCGAAGATAGATAGGTAGCTAGCGGGCTCCCCGTAGATAGATAGGTAGCTAGCGGGCTCCCGAAGATAGATAGGTAGCTAGCGGGCTCCAGAAGATAGATAGGTCGCTTTCGGTCACCCCGTCGCTAGATAGTTATCTTGCGGGCTCCCCGTAGATTGATAGGTAGCTAGCGGGCCCCCGTAGATAGATAGGTAGCTAGCGGGCTCCCGTAGATAGATAGGTAGCTAGCGGGCTCCCCGTAGATAGATAGGTAGCTAGCGGGCTCCCCGTAGATAGATAGGTAGCTAGCGGGATCCCGTAGATAGATAGGTAGCTAGCGGGCTCCCGAAGATAGATAGGTAGCTAGCGGGCTCCCGAAGATAGATAGGTAGCTAGCGGGCTCCCGAAGATAGATAGGTAGCTAGCGGGCTCCCGAAGATAGATAGGTAGCTAGTGGGCCCCCCTAGATAGATAGGTTGCTAGCTGGCTCCCCGTAGATAGATAGGTAGCTAGCGGGCTCCCCGTAGATAGATAGGTAGCTAGCGGGCTCCCATAGATAGATAGGTAGCTAGCGGGCTCCCCGTAGATAGATTGGTAGCTAGCGGGCCCCCGTAGATAGATAGGTAGCTAGCGGGCTCCCCGTAGATAGATAGGTAGCTAGCGGGCTCCCCGTAGATAGATAGGTAGCTAGCGGGCTCCCCGTAGATAGATAGGTAGCTAGCGGGCTCCCCGTAGATAGATAGTTAGCTAGTGGGCTCCCCGTAGATAGATAGGTAGCTAGCGGGCTCCCCGTAGATAGATAGGTAGCTAGCGGGCTCCCCGTAGATAGATAGGTAGCTAGCGGGTTCCCCGTAGATAGATAGGTAGCTAGCGGGCTCCCCGTACATAGATAGGTAGCTAGCGGGCTCCCCGTAGATAGATAGGTAGCTAGCGGGCTCCCCGTAGATAGATAGGTAGCTAGCGGGCACCCCATAGATAGATAGGTAGCTAGTGCGCCCCCATAGATAGATAGGTAGCTAGTGGGCCCCCATAGATAGATAGGTAGCTAGCGGGCTCCCCGTAGATAGATAGGTAGCCAGGTAGGTAGGTAGCAGGCCACCCCTGGGTAGATACCCTGGTTGGTTGGTAGTAGGAGAACTTGTGTGGGGCCCCACTCACCCACTGTGTGGCCTCTGCTCAAGTCTCCCCTACCCATTGGGAGATTCTCATCCGGCCCCCCCCCACTATGTGAAGCTATTGAGCACAACTAAGACACGGAGCGCAGGCTCTCTTTGAGCAGCGCAGGCCCCTATTTTTAAACGCAATGCTGGGCCTCTGAGATGAATGGAGTCCCCCCTCCAGCCGTGTGGGACCCTTGTCAAAGCTTTCCTCTCTCCAATCATGTGGGGCCTTGCTCAATGCCCCCCAGCTGTGTGGGGCCCCCTCTCACCCAGCCTCATGGGACCCCACATAGCTGGAGGCGGGGGTGGGCGTGGAGAGGGGCCCCACATGATTGGAGAGAGGGGGGGCTTTTCCAGGGGCCCCACAGCGCTGAATAGAGGGGGCTTTGCCTGGGGCCCCACAGTGCTGAAGAGAGGGGGTTTTGCCAGGGGCCCCACAGCGCTGAAGAGAGGGGGTTTTGCCAGGGGCCCCACAGCGCTGAAGAGAGGAGCTTTGCCAGGGGCCCCACAGCGCTGAAGAGAGGAGCTTTGCCAGGGGCCCCACAGCGCTGAAGAGAGGAGCTTTGCCAGGGGCCCCACAGCGCTGAAGAGAGGGGGCTTTGCCTGGGGCCCCACAGCGCTGAAGAGAGGGGGCTTTGCCTGGGGCCCCACAGCGCTGAAGAGAGGAGCTTTGCCAGGGGCCCCACAGTGCTGAAGAGAGGAGCTTTGCCAGGGGCCCCACAGCGCTGAAGGAGGGGGCTTTGCCTGGGGCCCCACAGCGCTGAAGAGAGGGGGTTTTGCCAGGGGCCCCCACAGCGCTGAAGAGAGGAGCTTTGCCAGGGGCCCCACACCGCTCAATAGAGTGGGTCTTTGCCTGGGGCCCCACAGCGCTGAAGAGAGCAGCTTTGCCAGGGGCCCCACAGCGCTGAAGAGAGTGGGGCTTTTCCAGGGGCCTCAGAGCGCTGAATAGAGGGGGGGGGACTTTTCCAGGGGCCCCACAGCGCTGAAGAGAGGGGGGGGGGGTTTTCCAGGGGCCCCACAGAGCTGAAGAGGGGGGGGGAGGTTTTCTAGGGGCCCCACAGCGCTGAAGAGAGGGGGGCTTTGAGTGAGGCTCGCACACATGTGAGGGGTCCGTGCTCCGTCTCAGTGTCCTAGCTGCGCGCCGCTCAGTAGGTGTACATGCATAGCCTAGGCAATTTCAGTGTAACTTACTCTCCTCCTCCGTGCTGTGACAGGAGCAGCCGGGCCCCTCCTCCCTCTGACCGCGCCGCATCCACGAGACTCCGCCCACAGGGCGGAGACTCTCTAATTTAAATCGTCGTCCCGCCCAGCGGAGGAGGAGCCGCCTGTGGGCGGAGTCTCGTGGATGCGGCGCGGACAGAGGGAGGAGGGGCCCGGCTGCTCCTGTCACAGCACGGAGGAGGAGAGTAAGTTACACTGAAATTGCCTAGGCTATGTATGTACACCTACTGAGCGGCGCGCAGCTGGGACACTGAGGTGGAGCACGGACCCCTCACATGTGTGCGAGCCTCACTCAAAGCCCCCTCCCCCTATTTGAAGTATAAACAGCGGACATGGTAGTGAGAACAGGCTGATTGCCTATTCTCTCTACCATTGCTGTGAAGCAAGGGGGCGTTACCTGCCGGCGGCCGCGGGCCCCCCCTTGCTTCACAGGCCGGCCGGGCCCCATACACCTGTACTGCCTGTACCCCCCTAATGGCGGGCCTGCCCCCTTGTGACCCAAACAGTAAAAGTGCCACCAAATGGCTATGGGTCTTCTGTTTGTGTACCAAGTTTTCGTCTTCTTATGTGTCCCCATATAGTAGGTAGTGAACCCCCAATATAGTTGGTAGGCACCCTCCAAAAATTAGGTAGGTATATAGGCAAACCCACATCTAGGTAATTATGCTCCCTGTAGGTAGGTATACCCTCTGTAGGGTCTACATGCCCCCTGTAGGTTACATGCCGCTGTAGATAGGTAGAGCCCCTGTAGAAATACATGTCCCTTGTAGGTATACATGTCCCCTGTAGATAGGTAGAGCCCCTGTAGAAATACATGTCCCTTGTAGGTATACATGTCCCCTGTAGATAGGTAGAGTCCCTGTAGATATTCATGCCCCTTGTAGGGATACAATCCCTCTGTAGGTACGCATGTCCCATTATGTATATAGAGTCCTCTGATTGTTATAAAAAATACATTTCTCACCTCCCTGTCAATCCCCCACCCACAGTAGTAGCTCAGAGCTTGTGTACGGTGTGGGGATGTGACATCATCACGCCCCCTATGCGGACATTACTCCCGGCATCTTCTAGGCCAAAAGCCTGAGGCCCACCAGGATGTGGGTAATCTAGTGAACCTATAGCTCTGCGGCAAAACAAATGGAGCTTGGGGCCCACCAAGAGATTAATGGCATCTCGGTGGGCAACGAGATCCCCAGCATGTTTCCTCCATTGGCCCAGTCTAACACTGGCTACGCACGCACAGCCATGTCCCCATTTACCGAGGCTGCCTAGTAGCGAATTATGAGGTAGCCTCAGGAAGGGATTTTGCTTTGTGGCAAAAGCCCTTTAAGTGCTTTTATTATATGTGGTTTTTATTATACTGTATGTATGCAAAATAAATTATAGATTTTATATACTTATTTATCTACTTTTAATTTGCATTTAGTGATTTGTCCGTGTAGGTGTAGATCATGTATCATTTTATATTAGCAGTTACACAATCAGTGCATTAGTTAAATCTGATAATTTTAGTGCTCTATTGATTTCTACTGATTTTTTTACTTGCCTTTTTGACTATGATGCAATGTGTTGTTATAATTTTTTCATAGATAATTTGTCACATTCACTATGAACCATCCAGGGAGTTAATAGGGAACTTGCAGTGAAACACTTTCTACAGCTATTGACTTGGAACTAGTTACAGTACATTGTTTAAAATGAACAATTATCAGACATTTCATTCCTTGGAATTGGTCTGCATGCACATATTAAAATACAGAATATCACTTTAGGATTTAGGAGTCTTTAGTATTAGGGCTAGTTCATATGGCTTATTGCCGACGTAATTGCGGGGACGGATTTCGCCCCGCAATTACGCCGGCTGCCGTGCAGCGGGGGCGCAGAGCCGGCAGCTCGCCGGCCCCATAGTCAGTCATTATTCACGGCGCGTACACGCCGTAAATAATTGACATGTCACTTTCTCCCCCCTCGGCGTATTCGCCGAGCGGAGAGGAGAGACGGAATCCATAGTTCTCTATGAGAACTGTAGATTACCGCAATGACAGGGACGGATTTCAGCCGCATTGCAGCGCAAATATGGCGCGCAGTATGGCTGAAATCAGTGCCCAAATCAGCCGTGTGAACGAGCCCTTATAGTTACATAATTTAAAAAAGTTTAGAAAAGCCATATGAGATGTTAAAGTCCAAATTTTTGGTGTATAAGAATTTGTAACAAATACCTTGCATAATCATGACCAATTTTCTCATTATGGTAAAGAAAATCTCAAATTCTATGAAAGGTTAGGCTTGTTGGCCAAAGATCTCTATGGGCAGGGTTGTAACAATATGGTATTAAAGGTTCAGAATGCGACAACCACGTTTGGAAGTGTTTGACTTTATATGTTATGTTCTATGTGTTCAATCATACTCAGGCCAAAATGCCCAAAAGCTGTAAAATGCTAAGCAATCAGGAATTTTTTGCAACTTTTACCAAGCATACAGGTCTGGTCTATGAATTCATGTTATCTTTTACATCATACAGACCGCCACTTGTGTATTTACTGCCTATCTGGAGAAGAGATGACGCCAAGATGCTTTATAAAAGAAGGCAAACTGGTGAAGGCAGTGTGATGCTCTGAGCAATATTCTACTTGATAACCTTGGGTCCTGACATCGTTTGGATGTTACATTGACATGTAACACCTAACTAAACATTTTTGCACACCAAATACACTTCTTCATGGCAACTATATTCTGTAATGGCTGTGGCCTCTATTTGCAGGATAATGCATCCTGGCTTATTTCAAAAACTGCTCAGCGATGGATTTAGGAACATAATAAGAAGTTCAAAGTGTTGATTTCAACTCCAAATTTCAGAAATCTCAATCTGATTGAGCACCTGTGGGATGTGCTGAGAATACAAATCTACTTTGCAGCTTCTCTTTCGAGTCAGACAGAGATCAGAGAGGCATAATGTTACCATTGTCCACCAATAATACTCAATATACTACTAGAGGCTATTTTCATTGCATCTTCAAAAATGTAAATAGAAGCAATGCAATGACTATATTGCTTACAGTATCTCATAAAAGTAAGTACACAACTCACATTTTTGTAAATATTGTATTATATCTTTTCATGGGACAACATTGAAGTTATGACACTTTGATACACAGTAAAGCAGTCAATGTACAACTTGTATAACAGTGTAAATTTGGTGTTGTCTTAAAATAATTCAACACACAGCCATCAATGTCTAAACTTCTGGAAAAAAATGAGTGCAACCCTAAGTGAAAATGAACAAATTGTGCCCAAATTGTCAATATTTGTGTGGCCGCCATTATTTTCCAGCACTGCCTTAACTCTCTTGGGCATGGAGTTCACTAGAGCTTCAAAGGTTGTAGCCACTGGAATCCTCTTTCACTCCTTCATGACGACATCATGGAGCTGGAGGATGTTAGAGATCTTGCGCTCCTCTCACAGATGCTCAACAATAGGGTTTCGGTCTGGAGACATGCTTGACCAGTCCAACACCTATATCCTATTGTTTTTTAGCAAGGCAGTGGTCATCTTGGAGGTGTGTTTTGGGTCGTTATCATGTTGGAATACTGCCCTGTGGCCCAGTTTCCGAAGGGAGGGGATCATGCTCTGCTTCAGTATGTCACAGTACATGTTGGCATTCATGGTTCCCTCAATGAACTGTAGCTCTCCACAGCCGGCAGCACTCATGCAGCCCCAAACCATGACACTCCCACCACCATGTTTGACTGTGTTCACAACACACCTGTCTTTGTATTCCTCACCTGGTTGCTGTCACACACGCTTGACACCATCTGAACCAAATAACCTATCTTGGTCTCATCAGACCACAGGACATGGTTCCAGTAATCCCTGTCCTTAGTCTGCTTGTCCTCAGCAGACTGTTTGCCGGCTTTCTTGTGCATTGCTTTTAGAAAAGGGATGACAGACTTGCAGACTAATTTGATTCAGTGTGTGGCTTATGTTCTGAGCACTGAAAGACTGACCCATCACCCTCTGCAACAATTCTGGGAGCACTCATACATCTGTTTTGAAAAGACAATTTCTGGATATGACCCTTAGCACATGCACTCAACTTCTTTGGTCAACCATGGCGAGGTCTGTTCTGAGTGGAACCTGTCTTGTTTAACTGCTGTATGGTCTTGGCCACTGTGCTACAGCTCAGTTTCAGGGTGTCGGCAATCTTCTTATAGCCTGAGCCATCATTATGTAGAGTTACAATTCTTTTTTTAAGATCCTCAGAGAGTTCTTTGCCATGTTGAACTTCAAGTGACCACTATGAGAGAGTGTGAAAGTGATAACACCAAGTTTAACACACCTGCTCCTCATTTACATTTGAGACCATATAACACTAACGAGTCACATGACACCATAGAGAGAAAATGGCAAATTGGGCACAATTTGTCAATTTCCACTTTGGGGTGTACTCACTTTTGTTGTCAGCGGTTGAGACATTGATGGCTATGTGTTGAGATATTTCAAGGGCACATTACATTTACACTGTTAAACATGCTGCACACTGACTTCTTTACATTGTATCAGTGTCATATCTTCATGGTTGTACCATGAAAAGAGACAATACAATATTCACAAAAATGTGAGGGGTGTACTTACTTTTTTGTGATACAGTATATCATCTTTATTTCTATACAAAATCACTATAAAAGCATGACCTAAAGCACATGTTATGTTAGGTATTTGTGGAAAAGTGAAAAATAAGTGAAAAAGTAAAAAACAGTAAAACACAAACATGATAAATAAAATAAAAACACGTACACAGCCCATTTCCCCTTTACAAATGCCAATCTCTCCAAAAAAGATAAAAAATAAAGTAATCATATTTGGTATCACCATGTGTGTAACGGCCTACCCTATAAATCAGAAGACAGCGATGCATAAATATTGTTTTACACAATAAAAACACTTTTTTTTAAAAGCACTTCAGCATAAAAAAACTATATAAACTGGGTATCGCCGTAATCATCTCGGCTCAGGGAGTAAAACTAACTTGTCACATATATGGCACGGTGAGCCCTGTTAAAAATAAAATTTAAAAACTCTACTAGGGGGGGCGTGGCTTGGTGCCGAACGATGGCGGACGTCTGAAACAGGAGCTCCGTTCAGTGACATTTACTGCGGCTAAAATAAACCCTTTCTTGGTCACTAATCAACCCTTCACTAAGCCCACGAAGGTGCGGAACAGTTGGAGATCACCGGCAGCACATCCTTCTCTGTGGACGCTGCGCGAGGAGGAGAGCAACAGGCTGCTGCCGCGCGCACACAGCCGAAGTGGAAGGGAAGTGCAGGCAGAAGCGCGTCTCCAGGGACTTTCCCTATATAGTGCCGGCGCTAACCACACTCACCTCTAACAGCTGACCGGCTCCAGCAGCGCTCCCGGGGCACATCACGAGCTCAAACAGGTGCTCAGGAACGGAGGACACCTCTGACCCAGCGCAGGTCGCAGTGAGTACTACGAGCCTCCTCCCCCCCTGGAGATACCGCAGCCATTACAGCGCTTCTCTGCCCTCGCCTGTCGCCGCCCCAACTCTGCAGCCCGGTCTCTTCTGAGGTCTTCACCTTGCTTAATCCTGATCCTTGAGAGATTTTACACACATCCCTAGGATCTGTCGTCCAGGGGGTGCACATAGGGCTCTGAATAAGGGTCCCATAATTTCTACAGCTTCTGAAAGCCCACGAAAATCTCCCGCCATAATCTGAGCTCGGACGGAGCCATTTTACATACAGCTGCATACCACCCCATAGCTGTTCCTCTCTCATACAGTGATTTAAGCACCAGCAATACAGTCTTGGTCTAGCGTTCCACTTGTTGGACTAGAAGATATTAATCTGTAGTCCACTATTCTAGGGCATTAGACCCTGCAATTACGACTCTGTATTAATAACTGCTACTTCACTTTTATAGAGGGCAGCAGAGAACTGCCAACTGGCACATTCTGATAGCTCCCCACCCTACCTGCAGGAGATTACTGTCCAGAACCTCTGGTGACTTTCTGTCCAATTTGTTGCTACTATAACTACTTCACTTCTGCTGCAGACGGCAGAGAACTACTAACTGACGCATCCTTTTAGCTCCTCACTCCTCACGTAAAAGCTCATCACTCAATATCTCTGGTGACCCTCTGCCCAATTTATAGTTGTTAAAAATAACAACTTATAATTAAAAAAAAAAAAAGCAAAAAAAAAAAACATACATACCTTCAAATCTTTTCTGTTACGCATCTGATTCGAGACCCATCTCTTCCAATGGGGGGCACCTCAAAAAAAAATCAAGGCAAGAAGCCAGCCAAGCTCATTGAGTTCTTTCAACAGCCTCCATCACAACCCCGTCCTTCAAGGGGCTCACGTAGCCTTCCTCCCGCATCTCCCACTCCATCTCAAGCCGGGTCGATGGATTATGATCTACAAGAATCTTCTGACAAGCCGGGTTCTACTGAAGACACCCTACGGCAACTCTTCTCATCTTTCAGAGAACACCTACAAAATGACTTTAAGCAAATGATGACCGACTTCAGGAGAGACATCCAGTCATTGGTCTCTAGAACAGATCATATAGAAAAAAAAATGGCTGAGTTCGCGTCATCCCACAACCACCTTATCGATTCACATTCGGCTTTAGAGGACGAAGTTCAAAGGCTATCTAGCAAAGTCATGGACCTAGAAGACAGATCCCGCAGGTCTAATATCCGCATCAGAGGGATCCCTGAAACAGTATCATCCGAAATGCTCCTTCCTTTCCTACAAGATCTAATGGCCACTGTCCTGCCAGATGCCTCTGATCTGGACCTCACGGTTGACCGGATACATCGGCTTCCTAAGCCTAAACACATCTCCCCATCTCTCCCTCGCGATGTCATCGCAAAAATTCATTTCTACCGTACCAAAGACAACCTTCTCAGAGTCCTCCGTAAGGGGGTCCCTCTCCCAGACAGGTTTAAAGACCTTTCCATCTTTCCCGACTTATCCGCAGGGACAATGCTTAGAAGAAAAGAGTTCGCCTCCTATACGAAAATCTTACGTGAACACAACATTTCGTATCATTGGGGATTTCCAGTTAAGTTGATCACATCCAGAGATAATACAACGATTGTCTGTACCTCCCCAGCTGTGGTTCAGGACACACTAGTATCCTGGGGCTTGCTAACCGCCCCAGCTACCACTCCACCTCGACAAGGGAGAGAAAAACCGGGTATCATATCTCCTCTATGGTCTGAGAAACGCGGCAGGAGGAGACAAGCACCAGATGACTGATACAAAGATCAAGAACCTCAGATGTCACGTCACTGTGGGCTCATCCATGGTTGGCTCCTTTAGGTGTCTATACCTCTCTATTTCCCTTCCTTTCTCCTCCTAGGCACCTACACGGGACTTTACCCCACTCCGCCTGTTCCTACGTTGATAGGAATAATTCCAATCTTGATTTGTATTGCTATAAGTTAGTTACTCATGTTTACTTGTTGGAGCTTCTCAGCTTTTGTTATTGCCATGACAACTTATTCATTTACAGGTAACAATAGGTTCAGAATACTCTCTGAGTCCATGAGCTTGTTTATGTTTATTTTCTACCTAGATCCCTTTGCAGGCTATCATGGGGGTTAAAATCTTATCACTCAATACAAATGGCCTCAATTCGCCCTTCAAGAGATCTCTTCTCTGGAGAGATGCACTAAAGTCACGAGCAGATATACTTTGTGTCCAGGAAACACACTTAAAGGTCACCGACACACCCCGACTACACCATAAGAGATTCCCTATCTCATATTTCTCTAGTTTAGAAACAAAAAAGGCAGGAGTTGCCATATTCATTAAAGATTCTCTAGCGTTTACTTTCCTGAATTCAATCATAGATCCAAAAGGCCGATTTATAATCCTACAATGTTCCCTAGATTCTATTGTATTCACAATTGTAACTCTCTATGCACCTAATACACGTCAGCTCCCTTTCATCTCTAAAGTAATCACTAAAGCCAAAGCGTTAGCCAAAGGTCACCTAGTAATTAGCGGCGACTTCAATACAGTTGTTAATAATCAAATTGATCGCTCCCGAAACACTGTTAACAAAGTTCCAGACTTACAACCAATATTACTAGAAGAAAACCTTCATGACCCATGGAGATACTCTCATTCCACAGAATTAGACTACACCTTTTTCTCGGCAGCCAGACAGTCTTATTCTAGGTTAGACTATTTTCTAGTTGACAAACCAACATTACTAAACGTATGGTCCACAGACATTGGTTATGCGACCTGGTCAGACCACGCTCCAGTGTTTATTACCTTTCAAGATGTAGCTCGATCATCCCCATTTTCTCCCTGGCGTATTAATCATTTCATATTAAAATCATCTTCTCTTGTCACGGAACTAAGAGATGCTCTAACGGAATTCTTCAACATTAACTCTTCATCTGTTTCCTCACCCCAAATCTTATGGTGTGCACACAAAGCATTTATTAGGGGCATGTGCATACGGATTGCTTCCAGAGAGAAGCGCAAAAAAGAGAAAGAACTATCTGACCTGTTAGAGAATATTAGAGTTACAGACTTGCAACTTAAAAATTCCCCAGATCCGTTGCTGCGACCACAAATTCTGACCTGATTTTAAAAAACTAAGCAAAAACTCGCCTCAGAGTTTCTATTCTAAATCTCCAACTATATGAATATCAAGTGTCAAAAATTAAATGGAACTTCTATCTTCAAGGTGATCGCCCAGGGAAACTCTTAGCACGAAGAATAAAAAAATTACAAGCTAAATCTAAAACGGTGTATTTATCCTGCCCGTCTAAGGGTAAAATTCATGACCCCCAACAAATCGCTGACGCCTTTGCTGAATACTATGGCACACTCTATAACCTTAAAAACGATAATTCCACTCCGCCAATTACAAAAGAACACATTCAGGAATTCTTAAATAAAGCCTCCCTACCCACTTTATCAGCTGCACAACTAGAAAACTTAAATTCTCCAATTACAGAACTAGAGATAAGACAAGCAATAGCCCAAACCAAACTGAACAAGTCTCCTGGCCCTGATGGGTTTACAAATGAGTACTATAAACTTTTTACTGAGACCCTGACCCCTCATCTATAAAATCCTTCACACTATGTTTTCCGCTGGAAATACCCACTATTCACGGAAATGTAGATGACATTCGATAGCACTCATCACTACTATACCCAAGCCAGAGAAGGCTATGGATCTAGTAACAAATTATAGACTATATAAGAGCACATGTTAGGTCAGTGTTTGACCTGGTCAGTGATGCAACACCATAGATGCAATATCCATTAAGTGCTATTCCATAAGTGTGACTTCAGAATTATACCAGAATTGAAGCCAGAAATGAACCAGGACGACCTTACGGTACAAATTAATTTAGTCGGCTTTATAGTCATACCAACCATCCCAAAATGCACTTCTAAGCCACTTTTCACTATCATCACTACCTTCCCTAATTCACTAAAACTCCCTTGTCTATCCTCACACACCCATCACCTTGCAACGACTTCCATATCTCCCACCCGTCTATCCTAGACACCCTCACACCTGACCTCTTCCTCACCTCTTTCACATCATAAAACCACTCTCGCAAAACCTATCACACCCCCTTCTTGCTCTATCCCCACACACACACTACTCTCACACCTCGCCTCCTTCTCCTTGCTGCTGGGGACATATCCCCCAATCCCGGCCCCCTCACCACATCCCCACTCTTATTTCAACCTTCAACCCTACAGCCAATGAAGCACAACTCCCATAACCCCTTAAATATAAAGCCATTATCCCCTCACCCCCGCAACACCTACGCCCCATGTCCTGGAGCTCTCTGGATATGCACTTCTGAAGGCAGACAAGCTTCTCTTCATCCATGACCTCTTCATCACCACGCCAACTAACCTTCCTTGGACAAACAAAACTTGGCTGACACGCTTCTGACACAACCCCTCCCTGCTGCACTCGGCTCTTACGGCGGGCTTCAGTTTACCCACACCCCCCGCCCTGGCAGTAACAAGGTGGTGGAGGTGTCGGCCTTCTTCCTGTCGAGTACCTGCTACTTTTGTCCCCATTCGGAATCCACCACTACCTTCCTCACCCTCCCCTCCTTCGAGGTGCACTCCCGTCCGCATCAACACCCCCCTCCACCCTCCAATTTTGCAGTTGTTTATTCGACCCCCCATGGCCTGCCAACCACCTTCCCGACCACGGAATTCGCTTCTGGCTCCTTCACTTTCTCGTCCACTGACATCCCCACTATTTACAAGGGGAGATTTCAACATCCCAATCGAGCACCCCCTGCTCCCACTACTAACACACTCCTGTCACTCTCCCCCTTGCCTTCGGTCCTCACCCCAGTGGACCTCTGGAGCCACTCATTAAAGATGACACCCACTGGACCTCATCTTCAACTCCCCTTTTTGCCTCTATCTAACACCTCAATCTTCCTTTTAAACCCCTCACTGACCACAACCTCTCACCTTCTCCACCAATTCACCGCACCACTGCCCCCTGCCCCCGGCCCACCGTAAATCATACTGCTCCCCCGTAGAAACCTACAACACCTTAACACCCGGCATTCTCTCTGGAATTCTCTTCACACCCCTCTCGACATCTCTCATTCACTGACCCAGACATAGCCACTCTCACCTCTAACAACAACACAATCCACTTTCCACTCTTGACATTGTCGCCCCTCTCTGAGCACACAACAGAACACGCAAAATCAACAGACAACCTGGCACAACAGATCTCCACCAAACAGCGGAGGCAGCTTCCAGAACTGCCTGAAACGCCGCTGGAAGAAAACCCGCTCCACCACTGACTTCACCTCATACAAACAAATCACTGCATACATTAAATACTGCACTCTCATCAGCCAAACAGACTACTTCACCCACCCTCATCTCCTCCCTGTCCCCTCACAACCCCAGACATACAGTTCAAAACCTTCAACGCTCTCCCTCCCCGTCCACCACACCCCCATCCCCCATCACTCCTCCAGCAGAAACTTGCCACTTACTTTCTTAAGAAGATCAATCTTACATTAGACAAACATGCTTCACCCACAGTCCCCTCAGTCTATCTCAAATCCTGCAGTGTCCCACAACCCACCTCGTACACCTGCTCATCCTCTACCCCCCTAACTTCCTTTTCTACTGTACGACTCAAGCAACTCTCCACTCTACTGTCGCAAATCCAACCTCACAACTGTAAACTTGACCCACTGCCGATCCCACCTCATCCCAGACCACGAGTGATCTTTCTTAATCATCCCCAGCCCTTCAACCCCACCTCGTCAACCCTATCTAAACGCTCAGGCATCTTCCCTTCCTCCTTTAAAACAATGCGACCATCACACTCCATCCTTAGGGGCTATGAACCAACATCTTGACCCCCACTCATGTCCAACAATCGCCCATCTCACTGCATATCCATTCGCCTCTAAAACCTCGAACAACACGTCTATCTTCAACTTTCCTCTCATCTATCCACCAACTTCTCCTTGACCCACTGCAATCATGGCTTCCGACCCCACCACTCTACAGAAACCCAGCCCTACACCAAAGTCACCAACGACCGTAGCAACTGCCACAAGGAATCCTCACCCACCACAACACTCTGTGCTTCCTCCTCCTAGACCCTGTCCTCCGCCGTTGACACCTGTCGACCACTCACATCCCATTACAAAACCTCTCTCCTCGGCATCACGGACTTGGCCCCTTTCCTGGATAACCTCCTACCCTCACTGATCGGTACATTCAGCGCTCTCACTCACCGGCACGCACCTCCTCCTCTTGCCCGCCTCTGTTGGTGTACCCCAGGGGTCAGTCCTGGGCCCACTACTCGTTTCTATCTACACTATTGCTGGGTCAACTAATGAGCATCACACGGCTTTCATTACCACCTGTTATGCTGATGTACCCAACTCGACATCCTCCGCCCAGAAACTTACCTCGTCTACCTCTCCCTGTGGAACACCTGACTGTCCTTTCGTCCATATCCACTTCTTCTCCTCACGTCTCCGAAGTCCTAAACGTGGAGAAACTGAACTCATCATCTTTCCACCGTCCCACTAGACTCCATCCCTCCACCTGATCACTCTATCACAGTCAATGGCTACACTCTGGCTCACCCAGCTCTACAAGTCCGCTGCCTTGGATAAACCTTGACTCCAATCTGTCCTTCAAACCGCCCATCCAAACCCATCACTCCACTGCCGCCTCCAACCTGAAAATTATCTCCCCGTATCGATGCATTCCTTAACTTTCGAAAGCACAAAAATGCTCGCCATAGCCCTCGTCATCTCACGCCTGACTATGCCACATCCTTCTCTGCGGCCGTCCCAGCCTAGCACCGACCCTCGCTCCCGCTCCAATCCCAACCTTAACTCTGCTGCCCCGTCTGAATTCACCACTCTCACTCGATAACTCCTCTGTCCACTCCCCTCAGCCAATCCCTTCACGTGGCTCCCATTGCCCAGCGAATCAGTTCAAGTAGCAACCTTGACTACAGGCTCTCCATGACCTCTCCCCTCCATACATCTCTTGCTACTACTCTCCAGATATGCTCCCGTCACTCAACTCCGCTCCTCACAGGACCTTCTTCTCTGCTCTCCCCTTATCTGACTCCTTCCCACAACCGACACCAAGACTTCCTGTGCTTTCAATCACCCACACTCTGGAACCACTGCCCCAACAATCATCTCTCCCCACTCTTTCACCAGCCCACAAAAGCAACCTGAAAACCCATCTCTTCAGGATTGCCTACAACCAACAATAACCCTGCTGTCAATACACTAACCACAACCATGTCTGTTCCACCTCACCTTGTCTCTTCCCACCGTTCTCTTTTAGAGTGTAAGCCCTCACGGGCAGGGACCTCTCTCCATCTGTACAGTATGTTATTAGTAACTTGTCACCTTGTACTTGTTTGATCCTCATGTGTTATGTATGAAACCTGAATTGTACATAGCCCTGGAACCAAGGGCGCTCAAAAAAAATAATAATATGAATAATATAAAAATAAAGAACCCCCCTTTTTCCCTCTTAAATAATGAACAATTAAACTTTTTTCTAAAAAATCTTAGCCAATATGACTAAATGAATATCCTCCCCAGCACACTCATAAATCCAGATCAGGGTGGGCTTTGTTGAAAGGTCGACAGACTAGGAATGGACACCGATAAGAATTATACGACATTCTGACCACATTATCTAAAACTCAGTACCTACAGTGACTCTTATCTCTTACATGGAGAGAAAGCATTCGAATCCCGCATTAATTGGCATAAATGAAGGAGGTTTAAACAAATTTTGGAGATTTGAAGGAGATTTTCTTAGGCAGTTCTCTCTTTATACACGTCCCCATCAGCCAAAGTTCTTTCCTCAGGATTTCTCTCTAAGCCTTTTTTAATCTCTAACGGTACTCGCCAAGGTTGCCCCCTATCACCACTGATCTATGACCTCTGTGTGGAACCCTTGGCGGCACAAATCCGAGACTCAACTCTGATAAAAGGGGTGTCCATTAATTCAATTGAACATAAAATCATTTTCTATGCAGACGATATACTACTTATATGTCAAGACCCCAAATCGTCAATTCCAGCCTTAATCAATATTCTAGATTCATACTCATCTATATCCTACTATAAACTTAATATGTCCAAATCCATTGCTCTCCCTATTCACTGTCCTCCCTCCCTGAAGTCTCAACTATCACATTATCAATTCTTATGGGCGAACTCATATGTCCCCTATTTAGGCATACAAATATTCCCAGATTATAATAAAACTATCAAGGTTAACCTTCAAAATACTCTTTCGACCATATCGAAAGAAATAGTTAAACTACGTCACTTTCCCTTGTCATGGATGGCCAGGATTAATGCTGTTAAAATGATACTCCTTCCAAAATACTTATATATAGCTAGAACCATACCTTTCTTATTCCCCTCTGGTATCCTGTCTCACCTTCAGAAGCTACTCCTCAACTTCGTTTGGGGATCCAAAAAACCAAGAATCAAAAAACAATATCTCTATGCTCCTCTAAAAGGTGGAGGCCTCTCAGTCCCCAACCTAAGATTTTATAATATTGCAGCAGTACTTGAACCGATCTCCCTTTTATGGAGCTCACCAGAGTCTCAACGATGGTCTCTCCTTGAAACAGCTTCAACCACCTCTGGCTCGTTAAAAGATTATTTAATTGCAGCCCTCTGGGGGACTACTATGCCCCATTTTGAATTCCCTACCCTTAACCAGGTGGCTAAAGTATGGAAGAAATACATTATTCCCCTCCACTGGACCCACGTAAATAAAGATACTTGTTCAATAACTACCCTTTACGCAGAGTCTCCACATCTTTCTCTCCACACCTGGATGAATAGAGGAGTTCTCACTATTGGAGATCTTTACTCAAATGATGTGCTTAAATCCTTTGCGGACCTGAAAACGCAATTTAATCTTCCTAACAACCAATTTTATGCTTATCTTCAAATAAGACATACACTTCAGAAATGGAACTTCCCTGATGCTCCCTGCCTACGCACCCAATTTCATAGATTCCTGACACAACAACGAGGTTATGAACGAGGTTTATCTCTGATCTATTCTTCTCTGCAGTCCAATGAAACTAAACACAAACCCGAGTATGCCATTAAATGGGAATTAGATTTGGGTAAAGAGTTCTCAGATGAAGAATGGATATTCGCAGCGAATGTGTCTAGGAAAAACTCAAGATGCATCAACCATGTGGAATTGATGCGAAAAATACATTTACGATGGTATTTGACTCCATGTAGATTAATGCACATGTCCCCTGGGCTCCCTGATCTTTGTTGGAGACTTTGTGGTCTGAGAGGCTCATTATTCCACATGTGGTGGGGATGTCCAGCAATATACAGACTATGGGGAGAAGTTGAAACGCTATTAAATGAAATTTTTCAAACTCCTATTACTCTTTCCCCTGAGATGGCAATACTTGATCTTTCATATGACCTCTTCCCGGTACCTTTTCACACAGTACTTTTCCACGTTTTGATGGCCACCAGATCAACAATAGCCTCTCATTGGAAAACCCCCACTCCTCTTCACCTTAAAGATGTCATCTCTAGAGTAAACACTCAATTTCACTCTGAGACCTGCTTAGCAATCCCACCACATCAAGTTACTAAGTTAAAATTTAGATGGTCTTACTGGTCTTCCTCCAGATTTGTCTTGTAGGTCTCCTTTGACAAACATGGTTAACGAGACCCTATGCTTACATTGCATATGGTCTCCTGTTTAATGTTAGTATAAAATTCTTGGTTTTAGCTTTGACCTAGTATGCTTGGTTGACTCATTGATCTCTACGTGACTTGATATGGTGACCTTTTACATCATTATTTGGGACATGGCTTGTTATTTTTTTTTTTCAAGTTTGTATGTTCAAGTTAAATTCCAGATGCTTTATTGTATGAATGTATTTGCTTTTACTACTGAAAAAAAAACCAATAAAAATCCATTGTTATAAAAAAAAAACACTACTATGATTGCAGTATTTTAGTCACCCAGCCTTCCAAAAAAATGATTTTAAAACCGATCAAAAAGCCTTATCTCCCCAAAAATTATACCAATACAAACGTCAACTCATCCAGCAAAAAACAAGCCCATACACATCTATGTACACAGAAAAATAAAAAAAACTTATGGCTCTCAGACTATGGTAATGCAAAAATGTGTTTTCCTTTTCGAATAAAAGTGTTTTATTGTGCAAAAGCAGTAAAACATAAATAATAATACAAATTGGGTACCGCTGTAATCATATCGACCCGCTGAGTAAAGCTAGGATGTCATTTATACCGCAAGGTGACCTCTGTAAAAAACAAAAATAAAAAAAAATACCAGGATTATTGTATTTTGTTCAAAACGCCTCACAAAAACCTTAATAAAAAGTGATCAAAGCGTATATGACCCCCATACCAATAAAAAAACTATCTCATTCTGCAAAAAAAAAGAAAAAGTTAGGGATGGTCAGGCGCCCACAAGACACGGCAAGGGGGGGCCCTGACATGACCCCAGCCTTTTTCCCCCTCCCTTTTGGGGGAACCCTGATCCTTAACGGGCCCGGGGCCCCCAACCAGAAGACTCAAGGCTACATGAGCAGAATGCACAGAAGAGACCAACAAAAGAAAAAACAAAAGCCTTTAGTCGGATGGTGAGTCAGTAAGGGGCCCGGGCGCGAGGGTACAAAGTCGTGAGGCAAAGGGAGAAAAAACCAGAAACAAAGCAGAGATCGTAGAAGAGAAAACAACAATAGGACAGGTAACTATAAATGAAAGCAGTATAGCGGGCATGAGAGGGGAAAAGCAGTGGCTATATATGGGAAAAAAGGGTGGAAGTAGAGGAGTAGGATAGGTGGCAGAAAGTCAAAGAGAGCTGATTAACCCCCATGAGCGTTTGGAGGATTTTGGCCAAGGGTCGACCAGAAATCAATCAAAATACAGGGTACAGGGGGTTTACCAAAGTAGGCAAGGCCGCACTTATGGTCGCCCCGGCCGTGGCTGGCGACCAGGGCCAAAAGGCAGGACGTGACAGACCCCCCTTCTTGAGGGCCCCCTGGGCCCTCTTAGATCCCCCGGCTTCAAAGGGGTTGGCTCGGTGAAATTTTGTACCTTCTGGGCATGCAAATCCTAGTTTCACCCAAACCCCCTTCCCCCGGGACCCTACCCCTTTCAGTGACCAGGTATTGGAGGGATTCTGAACCTGGAGAGTCGTTTTTAAGTTATTTCATTTCTTTTCCCCTTGTTGATCACGGATGAGGAGGAGGGTGACTGGCACAGCAGGAAGTCTTTTTTAGGAGAGATTTGGGGATACCGGAAAAGGGCACGGAAAATGAACTCGGAAGGCGGGAGTTGAAAGATACCGGGTTAAAAATTTCGTGATAATGAACAACGATAAAAAAGGGGAGGCAATTAGTAGATGGCACCCCAAGACGGAGATTTTTAGCGAGAGAACACCTTTTCGGGCCCAAATTCTTTCAGGTCGGGTCGGCGTTTTTTTTTTTTAGCGAATTTATTTGCTGAGCTTGGGCTTTTCTCTAGGGTCTCACGACTCCCACCGACTGTGCACATCGCTTAACGGCGGATTTGACATGGGGAATTCAGTTTTGCAACCTGTAGCTGCGGATTTTGGGGGTGAAACCGTAATTACAGTAAAAGGGGGGGGTTTGGTCGAGGAATTCTCATATTTTTTAAGGGCAAACTTCCCCAGGGGCAAAAAATTCTTCCACCTCTTGGGCATTCTGAAACGTAGCATCTAAAAGGTATTTGTTTGGGGAAACGGGTTTAAAGTCTCCCGTTTGCCCATTAGTCTGGGTGGAAGGGATGAGAAGGAAGAGAGATGCCCAATTTCCACAAAATGCTCTCCAGAACCTCGAAAAAAATGTCCCTTGTCAGATACAATATTAGAGGGAATACATGGGTCTCAATATATGAGGAAAAAAATAAATCGCAAGGGGTTTGGCTGAAGGAAATTTCTTCAAAAAATGAGATGACACATTTTAGAGAATCGGTCCACCACCACCCAAATCACCGACCTACCCTTGGAGGGAGGAAGATCGGTGATGAAATCCATAGAGATGGGAGACCAGGGCCTATTGGGCAACTGGAGGGTGTGCAATAATCCCTCGGGGAGGCGTCGGGGTACTTTTTGCCCTGTCACAAGTCTCACAAGCAGTAACAAATTCTTTAACATCACGCTGCCATGAAGGCCACCAATAGGTACGGGATAGAAGGTATCCGGTGCCCGCGATGCCAGGATGCCCAGACAGAACTGAGGAGTGAACCTCTTCCAGAATTTTCAAACGAAGGTGACCTGGAACAAAAAGTTTACCAGGGGGTAGTCCGGGTGGGACCGAGCCTTGAGAGTTCGCACTAGCAGAAACTAAGTCTGTAGTAAGGGTAGCCACGACTACTCCCTGAGCAAGGATATTTCCCGGTTCCTCCTCTGAGATGTCACTCATACCAAAACTTCGGGATAAGGCGTCGGCCTTAACATTCTTAGCCCCTGGACAGTAGGTTACTACAAAGTTGAACCTAGTAAAGAACAAGGCCCATCGCGCTTGACGGGGGTTCAATCGCTTAGCATTGTCAAGATATAAAAGATTTTTATGATCAGTAAGAACAGTTATTCTATGTCTAGCCCCCTCCAGAAGGTGTCTCCACTCTTCGAAAGCCCATTTAATGGCTAGCAATTCCCTGTTACCAATATCATAGTTAATCTCAGCGGTAGAGAATTTTCTGGAGTAGAAGGCGATGGGTCTGAGGTTGGTATAAGGTTCAGTCCCCTGAGACAGAACGGCCCCTACACCTGTTTCGGATGCATCTACCTCCACAACCCAGTTGTTCTGGGTCCGGGTGGACCAAGACAGGTGCGGACGAAAAACATTTTTTCAGAGTATCAAATGCTTGCTCGGCTTCTGGTGCCCAGGAGGTGGGGTCACTCCCTTTTTAGTAAGGTCAGTAAGGGGTTTTAACAATCAAGGAAAATTCTTAATAAATTTGCGATAATAGTTAGCAAAACCAAAAAAACGTTGGATCTCTTTTAAGGTGGTAGGCCGTACCCACTCAGTGATGGCAGAAACCTTTTGTGAATCCATACTTATAGAACTGGGACTCAGTATGTACCCCAGGAACCCTATCTCCTGGACTCCGAACAAACATTTTAGACAATTTGGCGCATAGTTGATTCTGACGTAACCTGGAGAGGACCTCCCTGACATGATCTCGATGGGTATCGTAATTCGGGGAAAATATGAGGATGTCATCTAGGCACACAATTACAAAACGACCTAGAAGGTCCCTGAAAATGTCATTAACAATTCGTTGGAAGACGGCAGGTGCATTACAAACACCGAAAGGCATGACTAAGTATTCGAAATGCCCCTCAGGGGTATTAAAAGCCGTATTCCATTCGTCCCCTTCTCTGATTCGAATCAGGTTGTACGCCCCCCGAAAGTCGACTTTGGAAAACCATTGGGCTCCCACAACCTGATTAAGAAGATCCGGGATCAGGGGAAGTGGATGCTGGTCTTTTATTGTTATTTTATTGAGCTCCCTATACAGTAGTTAATACAAGGACGGAGTCCTCCATCTTTTTTCTCAACAAAGAAAAACCCAGCTCCTACCGGCGAGATAGACGGTCGTATGTGACCTTTTCCAGGCTCTCCTTAATATATTGACGCATAGATTCTAGATAGGAACGAGATCTATAGCACAGTCATAAGGCCGATGCGGCGGAAGAGTGTCCGCACTGGTCTCATCAAAGACGTCTTTGAATTCAGAGACACAATCGGGAATGGACTGGTTATCGTTTATAGAGCATACCAAAGACTGTACAGTTTTCAAATGATCACCACATGAGTTCCCCCATTTATCAACTCAGCAGTCCTCCAGTCAAACACCGGATTATGGAGGCGTATTTTATCCTTCCCTCCATTATGCCTGAAGCCGAAAAGGGAGAACATAGCGGAATTAGTTCTAACCCTAAGGCTTTAGCCACCACCATGCTAATAAAATTAACGGCAGCCCCCGAATCGATCAGGGCATCGCAAGCAAAACTCTTGACCCCGAAGATTAGGGTTACAGGCAAGGAAAGCTTGTTATCCGAGGTAGGGGGTACCTGTACACCTGAGTTATCCTTCCTGACGTTCTTCAGGCGTTTGTTGCTTTCCCACGGGGACTTTGGCCTGGTGGGGCAGCTCCTCAGGACATGACCGGACTCTCCACAGTAGAAACACAATGCATTTTCCACCCGATGTTTCCTTCTGATAGCTGCCGACGTGGAGCCCAATACCATAGGTTCCTCTGTTGAACCCCAAGCAGGAGATGGCGAAGGTAGTGGAGGAAAAGTAGCAGAACCAGCAGAGATAGGTTGGACAGGAGAGTCAGCCCTGAACTGCCCAGTGGACCCCCCAATCTTTTCCCTGCGTCTCTCCCTCAACCTCCGGTCAATAGATATAGCCTAAGTCCTAAAGTCCCCTAAAGTCTCTGGAATAGGATGGCTGACCATAGCATCCTTCACTGCCTCGGACAGCCCTTGTTTTGAGGGGTTTTGAGGAGTTGGTCAGGCCACCCAATTACTGAACTCCATTGGCGGAACTCAGAGCAATAATCCTCAGCCGAGCGGCGACCCTGCTGGATGGACAGGAGATGGGTTTCAGCTAAAGCTGCCCGGTTGGGGTCATCATAAATCTGTCCCAGTGCTAGAAAAAATGTGTCCACCGATCGCCATTCCGGGGCCTCAGGGGGTATGCCTAGTGCCCACACCTGCGGTGGTCCCTGGAGGAGTGACACCGCCATGGCGACTTTTTCAGCTTCTGAGGAAAAATGCGAAAACTGAAAAAACAGGCGGCAAGATTCCTTGAAGGTCCGAAATTTATCAGGGTTACCGTCAAAGCAGTCAGAGTCAGGAAACCGCATGTTAGGTTTGTGTTGAAAATATTGTCCCAAAGGCCCAGGAGCAAGTGTGGGTACTGATGGGACGACTGGATCAGGGGCTGGGGTAGACATAGCATCCAGACGAAGCGAGATTTGGGACATAAGACCCGCCATGCCCTGAAATTGGGTTGTTAATTCATCCAGGCGGTCAGAAACTGATAGATCGGTATTCATCCTGAACTGCGGGGGAATTTGTTTGAAATAGGGGCCTGCTATAATGTTAGGGATGGTCAGGGACGCACACAATACATGGACAAGTGGGGCCCTGACACTGATCCCAGCCTCTGTCCCTGCCTTTTGGGGAACCCGACTCCTTAACAGGCCAGCCCCAACAAGGAGGCTCAAGGCTACATTGAGCAGAGTGCACAGACAGAGACCAACAAACAGAGAACACAAAAGCTGTAGTCGGACGGTTCGAGTCAGTAACAGGGCGGGCAGCGCGGTACAAAGTCGTGAGGCAAAGAGAAAAACCAGAAACAAAGCAGAGATCAGTAGCACAGAGAAACAACAATAGGACAGGCTAACTATAAAGGCAAGCAGTATAGCAGGCACTGAGAAGAGGAAGCAGTGGCTATATATAGGAAAAGGGTGGAAATAGAGGAGCTAGGATAAGTGGCAGAACCTGTCAATCAGAGAGCTGATTAACCCCTATGAGCGTTGGAGGATTTCTGGCCAAGGCGTCGACCAGAAATCAATCAAGATACAGGGCTACAGGGAAGTGTTCACACAAAGGAGGCAAGGCCGCAGTTATGATCGCCGTGGCCGGCAACCAGGGCCAAATGGCACGGACATGACACCCATATTCAGCTCCGTATACAGAAAAATAAAAAAGTTATGGCTATCAGTCTATGACGACATAAAAAATTTTTTTTTTATAAACACATTTCTATTGTGTAAAAGTAATAAAACATAAAAAAACAATATAAAATTTCTATCATATTAATTGTACCGACCTGCATTGTAAAGTTATTGTGTCATTTATACCGTACGGCGAACGATGTGAGATTGAAGCCCAAAAAACAATGGCGAAACAGCGTTTTAACCACCCATTTTCATGGTGCAATGCTTAAAAAACTATGGAACACCTGTGCGCCTAAAATGCACAGTACACCCCTAGATGAGATTCCTGAGGGGGGTTGAATCCAAAATGTGGTGACTTCTGAAAGATTTACCTGTTCTGGTACTTTGAGGGCTTTGCAAATGAGACATGGCACCCACCAAAACCAGCGTTCCAAAAGCCAAATAGCACTCCCTCCTAAAGAGCAGTTTACACCCATATATAAGGTATTGTCGAACTTGGAAGAAATTGCGTAGCAAAATTTGGGGTGCTTTTTCCAAGATTTCTCGTAAAAATTAAACATTTTCAGCTAAAATTGCAGATTGTTGGAAAAAAATATATATTTTTTCCATTTCCACAGCCTAAGGCTAAAAAAATTAGTGAAACACATGTGGGGTCTATATACTCACTACACTGCTGGAAATATTCCTTAAGGGGTGTAGCTTCCAATTTGGGGTCTTTTTAGAGTTTTTTTTTTACGTTTTAGCACCTTAGGATTTCCGCAAATCTGAAATGAGGCCTAAAGAAAATCGTATTGAAAATGAGACCCCAAAGTCCAGTAGGTGCTCCTCCTACTCTTAGCCTTGTGGTTGAGCCAAATAGCGCACTAGGGCCACATATGGGATATCTCTAAAAATGGCAGAATTGGGGGAATTGATATTAAGTTGCATTTTACTGGTCAAATCTACCGTGTTCTTGTGAATAATGGATAGAACTGAAAATCTGCAAAACAAAAATGAAATTTTGAATTTCACCTTTACTTTGCTTTAATTTCTGTGAAATACCTAATGGGTTAACAAACTTCCTAAACAGTGTTGTAAATACATTAAGGGATGTTGTTTCTTAGATGAAGTCATTAATGCAGTATCTAACATACAGGCCCTTCAAAGTCACGTCAGAACTGGACTGGTCCCTAAAAAAAATTATATTGCAAAATCTAATTACAAACTATTCTGCGTGTTTTTTTCACATTACTTGATATTTTTCACAAATAAAGAAGGATTCTTACTAACTTAAAGTACAATGTGTCATGAGAAAACATTCTCTGAATCACATGGATAGGTGAATGTGTCAAAAAGTTATTCTCACATAAATTGACACGTCAGATTTAAAAAATGGGGCTCTATCAGGGAGTTCAAAACTGGCTACGGTGGTAAGGGGTTAAAATTATTATGTTGCTCAATCAGTATGATAAATGCTATAAAAAACAATAAAAAATCAGTCCATTAGATTTTTTTGTGCATTCTGCCTCACAAAAAATTTAATAAAAAGTGATCAAAAACCCTTTGTACCCCAGCCTGGTACCAATGAAAATGTCAACTCATCCCACAAACAAAAAGCCCTCAGAAAGCTATCAATGAAATATATATTGTTCTTAGAAAATCATGACACTAAAACTTATAAAGATAGTAAAGCTGTAGAACAGCTTAATTGATGTAAAATAAAAATTTATGGGTCTTAGAATATGGTGGCATAAAAAGGTAATCTTTTTCAAAAACTTTATGTATTAAACCATGTTTTAGGTATCACTGTAATCGTATCAACCTGTGGAGTAAAGTTAATACATCTACAATATGAAACAAACACTATAAAAAATGGTCAGAAATTGCCTCACAGTTCCCTTGAGAGAAAATAAAAAATAATGTATGGCTTTCTGAATATGGCGACACAAATATTTTTTAAAAGTGATTTTATTGTGCATTTTTTAGTAAAATATAAAAAGTTATACAAATTTGGCATCATCTTAATCACATTGATCTACAGAATAAAGTTAACATGTCGATCAACTCAAAAGAGGAATGCTGCAAACAAAAATGTAGTTTTCACCCTGCACCTTTCATTGTAACCTAATAGCTGGAAAACATTTGTGGGATAAAAATATTTACTATACCCCTTGATCAATTCCTTAAAGGATGTAATCTTCAAAATGTGGGGTTTCTACTCTACTGGTAACCAAAACCCAGCTCTGTGCCCATACACTAGTTTACAACTACAGCTAGATAATTGCTGCATTCGGAACAAAGTGCCAACAAATTTTAGCATTTCTTATGAAAATGAAAAATTTTAACCCACAATTACTAGAAAAAAATAGAAAAAATGTATTTTTTTATTTTCACGACCCTGCGTCAAAAAAAAAATCTATCAAACACTTGTAGAGTCAAAATACTTGCTTGACCACTAGATTAGTTTCTAGCAGGTTGGAGCTTCCAAAATGGGGTTTCCATTGTTCTGGCACTGCAATGGCTCAATGCCATGGTTCCCATATTTCTTGTAAAAATGAAAACTTTCAGGTAAAAACTTCATTGTTTTGGAAAAATGTATATTTTTCCTTTTAGAAACACTTAAAGGGTTAACAAACTTCATAAATTCCGATGTAGAGAAGATAAATTGCGGCGCTCACCAATCCATTTATAGCATAACTTTATTCCAAAACATAAAGAAAGAAGCAAGCAGAGATAGCCATAGTGTACAAGCCTACGGCCCTTTCGCGTACGAACATGCTTCCTCAAGGCATGCATACTTCATAAAATTTTTTTAGTTTTAAGGGTATAGTTGTTAAATTGGGATAACTTATGTGGGATTCTGATGCACTAAAAATCTAACTTAGTCCCTTAAAATATAGGATTTCAATTATTTTTTTAAACTCAACAATGATCAATATGATACCTAGTATCACATCTGTGATTATGTGTTTTCTATTTTCATTATTGCCTATGTGTGTTTTTTTAAACTCAGTGAGTGGATAGGCTGTTTTGTTTCTGGTGAGTTGTTTTTGTTTGTTTTCCAGAGGGATTGTTTATTCCATAAAACTTTCTAATTGGCTAACTTGTCTTTTCCTTCAACTTTGATTGGTGGATTTTTAAAAAAAAACTTTTACCTCCTTTTGTTTACACTATGACTAAGAGCTTTACGGCTTGAAACGCATCAGTGTGAGTCCTGTGTCCATCACTCTTACAGTTTTGCAGTTTTAGTAATGGATGATTAATAAACTCTATGGCTCTACTTCTCTTGTATGCTGGACAACTATTTCTTATATATTATATTGTTTGCTGTGGATGTTCAATATATAAAAATTCTGATAATTAGCATAATATGTATCTTCCCATTGCTGGGGAAATGAATGGTGTTTTGAAAATTAGACAAATACAAGCACAGTATAAGATGTATAAGTGTTTGTGCTATTTAAAGCTTCAGCCTTAACAAAGTTCTTGAGTGTTCCTTTTAGAGCTTGTGCATGATCTGCAGCTTATGGAAATTTGCACTTGATAAATAGCTTGGGGTATAATAAATTTTACACTGTTGGACAAGTTGGCAGTAAGTCAAAGAATACACCACTGGCAAAAATAATTTAAATTGTATTGTACCAACCTGACTTTTTACAAAAAATGTACCATTATGAACCTTAATGTTTTTAGAGATTTTTTATGACATTTTTTTCTTTCATTCTTGTACAAAAAGATGTATTTGCCACATTTTATACTGTGTAGATTCTTTAGTTGAAATGAATTAACTGAAGGATGATGATAATATGAGAGCTTGGTGTTTAATGTGTCTAACATAGTGGCTCATTTTAGGCTATTTTTGCTGAGTAGCTTACCAGAGGAACCTGGAAAAGGGCACAAATGTTCAGCCTGCCCACCTAAAGGTGAAAATATCTGCCAGAAAGGGCCATCTGGGTACAAATGTCATACGCTATAGCTCTAATCTTCTGTAAAATCTGGGCATGACTACAGCTATAGCAGGTGCTACATCGTCCATTATTATTATTATTATTATTTATTTTATTTTGTAGCGCCATTGATTCCAGGGCTCTGTACATTCAGGGGGTTACATGCATAACATCAGTCAAAAAATTACAATAGAGACAATCTGTGACTAACAACAGGTACAGAGTGAGAGAGAACCTGTCCGCGAAGGCTTGCAATCTACAAGGAAGGGGGAAAGAGACAGGAGGTGAGGGGCAGACATGTTTGTGGGGGTGTAGTGACAGTGGGGTTATTCTAGGTCGTAGGCTATCCTAAAGAGATGGGTTTTCAGGTTGCTTTTGAAGCAGGTGAAAGTGGGAGAGAGTCTGATGTGTTGGGGGAGTTAGTTCCAGAGTATGGGGGAAGCACGAGAGAAATCTTGGAGATGGTTTTGTGAGGAGCTGACAAGAGGAGAGCAGAGAAGAAGGCCCTGTGAGGAGCGGAGGTTGCGTGAGGGGAGATATCTGGAGATTAAAGTGGAGATATAAGGGATATAAGGAGGAGAGAGGTTATGGAGAGCCTTGTAGGTCATGGTTAGTAACTTGAAATTAATGCGCTGGGCAATGGGAAGCCAGTGCAGGGATTGGCAGAGGGGAGCGGCAGAGGAGTAGCGAGGAGAGAGGTGGATAAGACGGGCAGCAGAGTTGAGGATGGATTGAAGGGGGGCAAGAGTGCTAGACGGGAAGCCGCAGAGAAGGATGTTACAGTAGTCTAGGTGGGAGATGACGAGGGCATGGACCAGCATTTTTGTAGTGACAGGGTTAAGAAATGAGCGGATTTGTGAAATATTTTTCAGGTGGAGATGGCAGGCAGAGGTGAGCGTTTGGATGTGGGGTTTGAAAGACAAAGCGGAGTCAATAGGCTAAGGCACCCACTGAAAGGCAGGAATGTAGATATTTTTGGGGCAGAAACATCATGTTGACCCTGCTGCCCTTTTTTTATTGTGTAGCTTCTTCTTTGTGTAGAGTACCTTTTATTGCTACTCAAGAAAAAGCACCTATGTTCCGCCCGCTTTACTACATTACTACAGTTCCAGTAACTGTTAATATGGTTAACAAATTTGAGGGTCACACTCCTGATTTTGCTATGCACAGCAGGTCAAATTTTATTTTGTCATGGTAGTATATTCCTTTATGCAGTCAGTACTTGGAGGATTTGTTTTGCTAAGCTCTGAATGAAGGAAGAAGAACATGAAAGTTTATATTTCACTACATCTTGACTAGCATGCAAATTGTTAGTTTTCTAGCTTGTGAGGGCTATTTTAATGCTCTAACACTAAGAACTTCAAATTTATTAAAGTCACCTTTACTGTCACTGTCTTAACTGCGATAATAGTTTATGATTTTACTTTTAAAACACTTACCTTTTGGCAGTCTCTCCAACCTGAATAAGTATATTCTGTTCCAAAGGCTGACGTATTCGTTGATTAAGCCAACAGATGCTTGACACTAATCAAATAGCTGTGGCTACTAGTTTTAAAGCAACATGACTAGGTATAACATTTTGTATCCTCTTAATTAGAGTTAAAGACTTCTAAAGCTTTCAGTGTCAGATAAGAATTTAATATTTAAAGTGGTGTTGGTCTGTTATGTTTGTTTTAATGTTTTATTTATTATTGCATTAAAGCTTCATTATAAAACTTTTGTCTCTTGCTCAGAGTCAAACTGGGATGCCAGTGAACTTGCTTTTTGGGTCCCGCTAGTGGAGTTGATTGTTGGGCTCCACATTGGAGTTGATTCTTGGGGACCACCAGTGGAGTTGATTCTTAGGGTGCACCCTACAGCTACTGTAAATGACTGTACATACTGCACATAGCTCTTGCACTCGTCCTCTTGCTTTCTTCCCTTGTTTTAAGCTTGAGGCCAGGGATCCAGCAAAGGTTTCATGCGCTCCCCGGTGGGCGAGTCTGAACTTGTCATGACTATTGCAACAGCCAAAAGTACAGCACTGTGCTGGGTTACACGATAAATGTGATGCGGTGCTGGTTGGGGCACCATTACCCTTTATTTTGCAGATATGCACTCCCACCAGCAGCAGTAAAACCAACCCTAATGAATACTGATAGCCTATCCAAAGGACAGGTCATCAATATTACAATCTGGAAATAATCTGGAAAACCCCTTTTAAGTAAAACTACTGTTTGCCTATAATGTACTTCTTAGGAGACATGATTAAAGACATTTTGAGAAAAAAAAGTAGGGATTTACATCAAAATGTAAAGCTTTTGAGAAGAGTTACAAGCACTATAGACCCTGCAAAATTAACCACAGAAATGATAAATTTATATTGTCATCCCCATAGTCAGTCAACTACGCTGCGCTATAAGAAATGTAGATTTGTCCTGCTGATTGTCCTGAGTTGTATACAGGCAAAAAGAAAAGGTCATTACAGTTTTGTCTGAGCACAGTTGAGGCAGCTGTTTCAATGCAGGGTGAGCCACAACTTTAAAAAAGTGGCCCTGTCTTGCTATTTCTTCCATCAGATTAAGGGCATGTCCCTACGGCACCGGCTTGCGGACGGTTTTTCGGAAGGTTTGTGGTTTTGCAAACCGTCTAAAAAAATGGCCGCAAACGAACACACTGGGCCACTATGGAAAACTCGTGCAGCAGTCCCCACTGCACGGGTTTTCCTCCCGGCGGTTTTTCAAACCGACCGGTATTTGTCCCCCGCCGTGGGGATGAGCCCTAAGTTGAAGAAAGGGTAAAATAAAACTTGGACAAAATTATCCTGAGGGATAAAATGCCTGAAACAATGAAGGTCCCTAGTGAGAAGCAGGTAGTTATGATATCACACTATACTGAGGTGAGGATCTGTTCACATGCTATTCCAGGTATTAGCTGTGACATACAACTGACAGTATGCTTCAGTGGCTGGGAGAGGCGTGACCATGAATCTCAGACATTTTACGAAGCTAAAGGTCAAACGCGCCTTGGGGTTCCAGTGCTCGTACTTGATCTGTAGTAAACTATTTCTTTTTTTCCTTTCTTGTTATGTAATATATGTTGTTATGCATTGCCCTATTTGGGTTATTTACTCTACAGTTATTATGCTACATTTGACTATTTTGATAAAATAGTTGTTTTGTATACAGCTTTACATATGCCTTGAGGAGCTATATACCATAGTATCCTTTTTCTATTTTTATATATTGATTTATTGTAATTTTGTTTTATCAATAAGGTATAATATTGATTTTTACTTTATGGTAGATGTTTGTTTTTTTTGGCATGAATTATAATCATAACCTGTAAGAAAAGGTTAACATATTATTTATATTGAACAATAAATGTTTTAAAAATTTTAAGAAATAATGATGAGATTGATGTTTCTTCCATTACCTAGCCAATAAATTGATAAAACGTATGCAATACAATATACAGCATTTTGTGCAAAAACTACATCTCATCCTACAAAATACAAATAATCATACAGTTCTATACAGTTGAAGCAAACATTGTCAAAATGTATTAACCACTGGAAAACACAAGATAAAAAACAACTTTACTGGTCTTTAAAGAAGTATTCCCAACATACCAAAATAAGGAATAGTCAAAATGTGACTAATTTTATTTCATTTGTAGAACAAACAATTTTGGCATCATTTTCTAAAAAAGAAACAGTGTATTTATTATGACCCCCCATAATACCACAAGTTACTAGAGACATCTTCCATTAGTTTTATCTTTTCCAGGTCAAGCATGTGCAGTTGTACTCCCAGGAGTGGACACCAACAGCTGAGGACCTCTGTGCAAGTACTATATTTTATTTTCTCATATTTAATCACACAATCCTCCCCTTATGTCTCTCTAACAATGTAGCAGTAACTGTAACCCATGGCTTTCATTAGCTCAAACCTTTATATGCAGTCTCTTAGACAGGTGTTATTGTAGCTTCTAGTAGCTTCTAGTAGCTAGTAGCTTTTAGGGTGGCCCCCTGTGCAGCTGCAAAGGGTGCATATTTAATATTTCCATCCCTGTATACACTGCTATCTGTGTGTAGCAGCTATGTACACTGTTCAGGACAAGCACATGCACATAACACTAAAGCTCTTAAAGGAGTTTTATCGTTTGAACTGTTCGGGCTCTTCAGCTAATTCTCTCAGACTGAGTTTGAAATCCAGGGGCGTGTCTCTCCTGTCAACAGGTGTGCCTCTCCTCCCAGGAGGCGTGTCTCCCCTCACTGAAGAACTGTGACATCATCATTTTGTATGAAGCAGGGGATGCAGAAGGTTGTCTGGATGTAACAGCTCTGTAGCCTCCTGCATGCTTATGTCTGCAGCCTTCAGGCTCCACAAGCTCCAGCAAGCACCTGTTATATCTCTTAGTTTACACACAAATTACACCGAAAGCCAGCAGCTTTTACTTCTGTTCTAGTGGTGTTCACCCAAATTGTCAGCTTCAAGTAAAGATCTCTGCTTGCTGTCAGTGACATGTGAGTGAAAACAATGGGAGGAGAAGCAATCAGCTTTGAGAGAAGACCCTGCTCAACCTATGACTCACTTGGGCTAGTAGTGCAGCGGTAGAGCTTTGCTCTTACAATGAAGGAGTTTGGAGTTCAAGTCCCTCACAGAGTATTCCTCCCCCCTTATATTCTACACATATGTAGAGAGACCTAAAATATATATATCAATCTCTATAATGATATATATACACATACGTAGCCCCCCTATATCATGTAAGGAGTGATATGAAGGCAAATGTGAAAGAGGTAATACAGGGCAGAGTAGCTAATGATGTGGAAACATTGTGGGTGGAAATACAGAAAATATTGTTTTTGGTGTAATCTATAGACCCCCGAAAATCACTGAGGAGATAGAAGAACAGATGCATAATCAAATGGTGCGGGCAGCACAGGCAGGTACAATGATAATAATGGGTGACTTTAATTTCCCAGGCATCACAGGGTCACGGTTCTGCATCAACTGAAAAGGGAAGGAAGTTCTGTTAGAGGATAATTTTATGGGGCAGTTTGTGGAGGAACCCACTAGAAGTGATGCTCTGTTGGATCTGGTCATTTCTAACAAAGCAGAACTAGTCGGAGCGGTCACGGTTTCTGCAAATCTTGGGAACAGTGACCACAATATAATTCATTTTAGCGTAAACTGGAATAAAGAAAAACAGAGCGGGAAGGCAAAAACATTTAATTTTAAAAGGGCCAAATTTTCCTTATTGAGGGATGCTATACAGGACCTAGACTGGGAGCAGCTATTAGCAAATAGTGATATAGAAGCCAAGTGGGGGAGCTTTAAATATACTTTGGGGAAATTTATTGCAAAATATATTCCTATGGGTAACAAGTATAGGCGACTAAAACTAAAACCAACATGGCTTCTACCTTCTGTTAAGAGGGCAATAAACAATAAAAAAAGGGCATTTAAAAAATATAAGTCAGAGGAGTCGGCATCAGCCTTTGAAAATTATAGAGAGCTTAATAAAATCTGTAAAAAAAAGTGATAAAAGCAGCTAAAATTCAAAATGAAAGGCAGGTGGCCAGGGACAGCAAGACTAACCCCAAGAAATTCTTTAAGCATATAAATGCCAAAAAGCCAAAGTCAGAGCAAGTAGGACCCTTAAAAACCTGTGATGGGGAGCTGGTCACTGGTGACCAAGAGAAGGCAGAGGTACTAAATAGGTTCTTCAGCTCAGTATATACTATCAATGAAATAGTAGTTGATGGGGGTGGGCCAAGTGCAGATGTAGGTGGTGGCAGTACTGTTAATACATCATCTGCTATAATTAATTGGCTCAGTGTAGAAAAAGTAAAAGCCAAGTTAAATAAACTGAATGTGAACAAGGCTCCAGGCCCTGATGGCATTCACCCAAGAATTCTGAAAGAGCTCAGCTCGGTTATCTCTGTGCCCCTGTACATGATATTCAGAGATTCCCTGGTGACTGGTATAGTACCAGGAGACTGGCGCAAGGCAAATGTAGTTCCCATCTTCAAAAAAGGTTCCAAGTCTTGCCCAGGTAATTATAGACCAGTAAGTTTAACATCTGTTGTGGGAAAAATGTTTGAGGGGCTCATAAGGGGACTTATTACAGGAGTATGTTGACAAACACAATATTATTAGTGATTGCCAGCATGGATTTACTAAGGACAGAATCTGTCAGACCAATCTGATCTGTTTTTATGAGGAGGTGAGTAGAAGTCTGGATAGCAGGGCAACTGTGGATATTGTGTTTTTAGACTTTGCAAAGGCATTTGACACTGTACCGCATAAGCGATTGTTGGGTAAATTAGAATCCATTGGGTTAGAGATAACATTGTGTAATTGGATTAAAAACTGGCTGCTGGATCGTACTCAAAGAGTGGTGGTAAATGACTTCTACTCTGAGTGGTCCCCGGTTGTGAGTGGTGTGCCGCAGGGCTCAGTATTAGGTCCTCTCTTATTTAATGTATTTATTAACGATATAGTGGAAGGGATCAATAGCATGGTTTCGATTTTTGCAGATGACACCAAGCTATGCAGGGTAGTGCAATCTATGGAAGATGCTCATAAATTGCAAGCAGACCTGGACACACTGAGTACTTGGGCATCCACTTGGCAAATGGGGTTCAATGTGGATAAATGTAAGGTTCTGCATCTGGGGAGAAATAATCTACAGGCATCATATGTCCTAGGGGGAGAAAAACTTGGAGAATCTCTTGTTGAGAAGGATCTGGGCGTTCTTGTAGATCATAGACTACAGAACAGCATGCAATGTCAATCAGCTGCCTCTAGGGCAAGTAAGATGTTGGCGTGTATTAAAAGAGGCATGGACTCGCGGGACAAGGATGTAATTCTACCGCTGTACAAAGCATTGGTGCATCTTCACTTAGAATATGCTGTTCAGTTCTGGGCCCCAGTTTATAGAAGAGATGCAATGGAGCTAGAGAGAGTGCAAAGACGAGCAACTAAACTTATGATGTGATTGGAGCATCTTTGTTATGAGGAGAGGTTAGTAGAATTGAACTTATTTAGTCTTGAGAAAAGACGGCTTAGGGGGGACATGATTAATTTATATAAATATATAAATGGTCCCTACAAAAAGTATGGGGAAAAATTATTTCAAGTGAAGCCCCCTCAAAGGACAAGGGGACATCCCCTTCGACTAGAGAAAAAAGGATTAAATCTCCAGAGGAGAAAAGCGTTCTTCACTGTGAGAACTGTAAATCTGTGGAATAGCCTGCCTGAGGAGCTGGTTAAAGCAGGAACTGTAGAGAGTTTCAAGAAAGACTTAGATACCTACTGGAACTAAAGAATATTAATGCGCACGTAGCTATGTAAAATTCTGGATCCGGGCTGGTGGAGGCTCTGGGGTCAGAAATACGGTCTCCACTGGAGCAGATTGGTTCTTGCCTTGTGGGTTTCAGGGCATTAACCAGTGGTGAGGCTGGGCTTAATGTCCTTGTCTCTCTCCCTCACTCACATTTTCCCGACTTTTGGTTGAACTTGATGGACATGTGTCTTCTTTCAACCGTATTAACTATGTAACTATATATGTCTCACCCCCCCGGAGTATATGCATTGTATCACGTATGTTGGAAGTGCTTGGTGTGACAATGGGACACTATATAGGGGAGCTTTGTGTGTGTATATAAATAAAATTATAGATGTCTACACATATATTTTCATATCTTTACATGTGTACAATTTATAAAAGAAAAATAAAAAAAAACCTGCTGATGGGGCTTGAACTCCTAACCTCTCTCTTGCAGAGCTGATCAGCTAAGCACTACACTACACATACAGCTTGTACAAACACTGTGTTGAATCCTTATGTTATACACTACAGATGATGACGTCATAAGGAGGCGGGGCTTGCATTAGATCTGAGGAACAGAACGCCCTCTTTTCAAAGTAGCAGCTTAAGGACTGGACCTGTGAGGAGGTGAATCAACCTCTTGGCAAAAGCCCTTTAAACAGGCAGTAATTGCCCAGATCATTCACCCTAGAGCTGGGAGATGTATATAGAGCCAGCAGACCTTGGTTTCACTATCGATTTTAACAGCTCAGAGGGGAGTAAACACAGAGTGTGCAGGCAGCCAATCACAGCGCAGGGGGCGTGGCCAGGGCATTTCCTGTCTAGGGGCATATCCCAACAGGCTGAATGAAATGTCAGCCAGCCAATCACAGTGCAGGGGGCGTGTCTAGGGGGCGGGAAACATCCAGGGGGCGTGTCCGACCAGCAACAGCAGAAATAGAACACAGATTTACAGAAAAGCTCATATCTGCTAAACCAAGTGACTGAGGTAATGCAACCCAATTACAAAAGTGCTTATTTTTACTGTCCCCATAATCTGAGACATGATCTTTGTAATGATAAAACCCCTTTAAGGTTTGTATCAGTATAAAACAGTGGTCACATTGGGAACTAGCAGGACTGCACAGTTTTTAATTAGCTGGAGACTGCATAAGGGTCACTATCTATTTTTTCTCAGTCTATTTGCTTGGGGAACATGGAAAGGTAAGCATCTGAGATCCTTTCTTTTTAATCATGGTGCCGTGTGGTGGCGATTGTTACTGTGATTCTTTGCCTGTGAGGTGGTGTGACTCAGAGACAGGGTTTTCGTTTCTGGTCCCGGTTTTTGTCCCGGTTTTGTGCTGTGGTTTCTGGATTTTGGATGTCCCTTTCAATTGAATTGTACTATAATCCTCCATTTTCAAGTGAAATATGGTGGATTATAGAACATGTTCTAACTTTTTTGAGGTGGTTTTCAGATTCCATATCCGTCCTCAGAAAAATCTGAGCTGTGTAGATTACAGCTCGAATTTTCTTTTGCGGTGTATGGCGATGATATACAGTCGGAAATTTTAGATTCTAAATAACAAATCTGCTTAAATATCTGACAGTAAATCACAGTCATGTAGATCTAACCTTATTCATTCAAAAGGGCAAGGCAGGTACAACATATTACTAAATCATTACTTTTTATTCCATATCTTAATTCCATATGGTCATCAAAATGTGCATAAATATATGCTACTTGCGTCTCTTGTCATATAGTCCGTGGCGACACATTTATTCCAAGTTCAAAGAAAGTTCTCCAGCGATATTCTTATTCTTAGATCGCAATAGTGGAGAGAGAAATGGACAGGCGGGCAGCTGCACCCAAGCTTGCAACGTTTCAGGGAACCTCCCCTTTCTCAAAAAGTCATGTAGACATAGCCTTACTAAATTGAAAAAATACAGGACTTTTGAAAAAAAACATGACATTCTGGTCTTATCCATTTAAAACTAAAAGTAATTATGTTACTAATGTACTAGCAATATTTAGAGACATAGGGCGACATGTATGAATTTGAATGCGTATTTTTTTTTTACTTGACGCCGACACCCCATTTCTAAATAGATATAGAAGACTGTAGAATACGACAGTATGAAGATTTTCGGCGCATTACATAGAGTTTAATGCGCCAAACTTCTCTAAAAGTTTGGCGCATTACACTCTATGCCCATACAAAGTTTGGTGCATCAAGCTCTATGTAATGCGTCGAACTTTGTATGGGCAAAGAGTGTAATGCGCCAAACTTTGAGAGACTTTTGAAGGAAGGCGCTTCAAATTATGAATTATTGCATCTTGTTTTCAGTGTATAATGCGCCTGAATGTATGTAAGTGTTTTTTGTGCGATTAAAAATGGTGTCTAAAGTTCTCCGCGCCTGTGTTTTTGGCGCATAACGAAACTTACAGCAAGAGCCAGCAAGAACCACTTTCATACATTCAGGTGCATTATACACTGAATACGAGATGCAATAATTCATCATTTGAAGCGCCTTCCTTCATATGTCTCTCAAAGTTCGGCACATTACACTTTATGCCCATACAAAGTTTGGCACATTTAGCTCTATGTAATGCGCCAAAATCTTCATACTGTCGTATTCTACACTCTTCTATATCTATTTAGAAATGGGGTGTCAACGACAAGTAAAAAAAAATATGCATTCGAATTCATACATGTCGCCCATAATATCAAAATATACAATTAAAAATGATATTTTAGGAGTGTTATTTCTAATTTTTTTGACTTTTAGGTTGTCACAAAACATTTTTTCCTATCAAAAAAAGTGATCTTAATCCTTTGGGCAAAACCGGGGGGGATACTTGGAAACCCTTTTTAAATTTTTAATTTGAAAGTAATCTCCAAAATTGAGCCATGGGGGAATAGTTTAAACCCAATTCCCTAACCATAATTTGCTCTTTGTGTGCAAAAAGATTTCCCCTGTTTTTTTAGGTTTTAGCTTTTTTAGAGCCATTCAACCCCTTTCCTTCATTTCTGTACTACACTAAAAATTGAGAGTTTCTAAATTTTTGCTGGTATGTTCAATACTTTCAATAAAAATCTTTTTTCAAAAGACTCTTTTTAAATAACAGCTTTAAAGGATGAAAACGTCAAGCTCCAGCAAAATACATGTTATTTTTCATGTCTGTCTGGAAAAACAATAGGATTTTTTTGAATGAATTAATTTTAGTCTCTAAAAAATTACGTAACATACAAATTAACCATATCATGTTGTGTTTGAACTGATGGAAACAGTTCTGTGACTATAGTAAGGAAGTGTTATCATTATTATGACACAGACAGATAGAAAAGCATACACATACTTAAGTCTGTCATCTATCCTCCAATATAATCACTTTATAATTCGCTGTCTTGGGCCTAGATGATGTTACTACATTTTTTTTTGTTTTACCAGACGCCTAATTTCCGATTTTACATGCTATAATTTGCCCAGAAAGATAATGGATGGTATTAATGTATTCACTTTGTATTGTTTTCCAATCTTTGATTATAATTACTCAGCTCAGTAAAGAAATTAACTTCAAAAGTAAATGTGCTATCAAAGAAAAAGGAATTTACAATTTTAATTGAAAATACAAAATTTTGCTTTTTTCTACATTTTTGAGCATTGCATTGGCTATCGAGATTCGATCGTAGTCATAGTCGGCCGCTATCGATAAGGTTTTTTTGATATGACATCGATTATACGATTACCATTAAATTTTATGGGGGGAAACAACAACACCTTCTTAAATTTCACCCCAAAAAAGGCGGAGAAGCGAAATTAACATCCCCCAACAGTCAAATGGGTACGCCCCCACATCTTTGGGAACAATAGTTATAAAATCACAGAAAAAAAGTCAAGACCATTTTCTATCCCTGTCTTTTACCAGAGCCGCCCTTTTTAAACCCGCATCACCCACAAATTTAAAAAGTGACAAAGGGAGAAATTTTTAACCATCATGTACTTGAACGGACATTTAATATCCCTGTCCGGAACGCAGATTAGCCCCAAACCTGCATGACCCCCCCCAATTTAAAAAGGCCGGAAAAGGAGTCTTTCACCACCATTTTATTTCACTGGGCATTGATATACCTGTCCGGGCCACAGCATGACCCCAAACCTTCATGACCCCACATTTAAAAGTGCCGGAAAAAAAATTTTCAACCACCATTTTTTTGAACGGACATTGACATACCTGTCCGGGCTACGCATATCCCCAAACCTGCTGACCCCCACATTTAAAAAGTGCCGCAAAAAGGAGTCTTTCAAACCACCATTTTTGTTAACTGGACATTGCTATCCTGTCCCG